>SEYY01020711.1:0-2500 GCA_009176605.1 Armadillidium nasatum | reverse complement strand
CCTTCACACGCCGATCATAGGGGTCCTGCTCTTATATCTAGAGTGGATCAGGTTCTACTCAACTTTTTGATAGGGTCGAGTCAAAGGCCAAAAGATTTATAAACTGTTTCATACTTTCCAATTCACACGACCCTTTTCGTTCAGGTTGCACAAGGGGTGCAGTGTTTGCAAATGACATTGGCATCTGATTCAGGTCTGTTCTTTGTGATGCTTCTGTCCAGCCACTGTTTTTACAGAATTATCTTCTATGTTTCCCGCCAAATTTAATCTCCATCACTTTAAAACTCACATAAGTGCAAAATTTGCGATATGTGGAAATTAAACCAAATTTTTACACTTGACACTTTCATTATTAATTTAATATCCCCTCCGCGAATAAAACTCTGCCCGTGAGCAATGGGCATAAACTGGAAATATATATATATATATATATATATATATATATATATATATATATATATATATATATATATATTATATATATATATATATATATATATATATATATATATATATATATATATATATATATATAATAAATTATAAAATAAAGATAATAAGAAAATATAACAGATTAATTGAGATTCTCTGATAGAGGGGAGCCATGGACCTGCTCCCACAAGAAAAATTTTCTAGTTACGCCAATGCCAATAAGAGAGAGAGAGAGAGAGAGAGAGAGAGAGAGAGAGAGAGAGAGAGAGAGAGAGAGAGAGAGAGAGAGAGAGAGATCACTTGAGGAGGAATATCCAAATATGGATGTACTCCTTCTTCATATTCATCTTCTTTTCTTTAAATACGAATGCAGATCCGGATGCGAATTTCAATAAAACTAAAGATATATTTGTGACTGTAATAAATAAAGTTCGCTAAAATGTCACAGAAAGATTAAAATGTTTCCTACTTCCAAAATAGCAACTGAGTAAATCAGGGCAAACATTTCCTCTCATATCAAATATATATATAATATATATATATATATATATATATATATATATATATATATATATATATATATATATATATAATATATATATATATATATATATATATATATATATATATATATATATATATATATATATATATATATATATATATATATATATATTATATTATATATATATATATATTAGGGTGGTTCCACTCATATATTCGGTTTATCGAAAAAGACTAACTCACAATCTGCAAAGGCTGTAATAGCATCAATAATAGAAATTTGGAACAGGGCTAATTCGAACTTTGCGACAACCTTTACTCATACCCTACTAAGCTGAAAGCTTTGGTTCAAAGGTATTGAAATCTCCCAAAGAATAAGACAAAGATAGGAGCCAATTATGAAATGCAGAGAGTTGTAATTTTAGCTGATTTGGAGGATATCTTTAACATAGTTCGAAGGGATGTGCTAGACCAGCGAAATATTCCTATTGAACACAAGAACTTTCTAATATCACAAAAAGAAAATCCAAAATGTAGCTACATGGGAGGTGAAGATAAAAAAAAAATTTTAACACCGCAAAAAGAAAAAAGGAAGACAAGAAAGCATCTCTTGTGCGAGAATATCGACGTCAAGCTGAAGAAGCTCGTGTTGTAGGACAAACACAAAATATGAGCGATGAAGGTTCACGTAAATCGCCTAATAATAGTGATGAAGAATCTGCCACTTGTGAACTAAATTCTTCAAAAGGGACTAAACTAATCATTTGACAAATCAAATGGTTGATTTAGACCTTTGTAAGATTGAGCATAACGGTTATGTCTGTGGTCTGAGAGTTGAACAAAGAAAAGATGAGACTGTAGAAAGGCGTATAGCACGAGCTCTTCTCAATAGAGGAGGTATGCGACGAGAGAGTTCAGAAGGGCAGTGTCCGTTGTAATAGCGATAGTAAAGAGAGAGAGTGGCACAACAGTTCGACTGACAGAAGGATTGGAGAGATTTAATAAGAACAGGAGAGTTGATGAGACGAAAAGCCGTAGACTCCAACTTCTCAAGGAGAGCTGTTTGAGTGGAATCACCCCAGATGTGTAAAGCATACTCCATACAGGGACGAACAACACCCAAGCAACTGGACAGGCGTAAAGTAATTCTGAAGGCGCCTCATTACACTCAACCTTTTAGAAACTTGCTTAGAAATAGAAGTATCGTGATTTTTCCAAGAAAGATCACGAGAAAAAAATACGACGAGAATGTTAATAACAGATGAAGGTTTGAGTTGTGTGTTTTCGAAGAAGACATCATAGTTGTGTGGAAGATTGTGTCGAGTGGAGAGATGGAGAAATTGAGTTTTTGAGTCATCGAAAACAACCATGTTTTCTTTGCCTCAATTTGAAATATGTGAAAGATCAGAGGTTAGTTGCTTCAAGGCTACCCTGCTGTTGGGAGGGACGTCTTTCAAACTGAAAGAAGTAATAGCATAGGAGTGGATAAGAGATGTGGTATTAGAGAGAAGGTCATTATTGAAAAGCAGAAAAAAGTGTTAGAGATAGGACAGAACCCTGAGAA
>SEYY01020710.1:17500-26649 GCA_009176605.1 Armadillidium nasatum | reverse complement strand
TTTATAATTCTCACAGGTGCCGGTCTAGGGCCTTATTGCCTAGTGCTAATCTGGAGTTATAATCTCTATACCTATCAGGTAGAAAATATAGATAAGAGACCTTAATGGTTTTTGAGATTATCATATATTTTTTTTTTTTTTTATAAAATTTTAATATTTAATATTCACTTTGGGAAAAGAAAATATGTCAGTAGTGTGATAAATTTCACAGTAAAACATTTTCCACTTTCAAATCTTTGGTTGTTTTAAACCATTACTCTTTTTTTCTCTTTATTTTGTGTATATAAAGAGGCTATCTTGTGTACTGTGAACTATAGATAATTTTATGTGAATATTGTAAGTGTAAGATATCATATATATATATATAATATATATATATATATATATATATATATATATATATATATATATATATATATATATATATATATATATATATTGATCTTACACTTACAATGTTCACATAAAATTATCTATAGTTCACAGTAACACAGGATAGCCTCTTTATATACACAAAATAAAGAAGAAAAAAAAGAGTAATGGTTTAAAACAACCAAAGATTTGAAAGTGGAAAACGTTTTACTGTGAAATTTATCACACTACTGACATATTTTCTTTTCCCAAAGTGAATATTAAATATTAAAATTTTATAAAAAAAAAAAAATATATGATAATCTCAAAAACCATTAAGGTCTCTTATCTGTATTTTCTACCTGATAGGTATAGAGATTATAACTCCAGATTAGCACTAGGCAATAAGGCCCTAGACCGGCACCTGTGAGAATTATAAATAATTACCCCAGTGCCTCACCTCAGTTTAAATGATCTAAAAATATATAATGAATTAATAATAATAATAAAAACACAAAGAATATAACCTACTCTTGAAAGGGTAATATGCCTTCTTGAGAATAACAACCTGTTTGAATAAGAATAACCTGTTTTTAATTATTGCCCGAAATGGGAACAATAGCTCATAAGACTTTTCATTAGCACAAGTGCACTCAATAAATAATAATAATTATAAAAATAAATTTAACATAGAAGAATAACATTAACGTATTTAAACAAATAAACATGTTAATATCAATCTCCCTTCACGCTCTCCAGTCTAGGACATGGCACATGCACATTAATATTGTGGATCCCAAGCACAGTCAAAATCAAACAGCATAACAGCAAAGCAACAAGCAGGTAAGACTATATTCCTCAGAGAATACTCCATGCAATCTGAAACGAGAAAAATATACTCGGCAGCAGCCAGCCCCCGTATATATATATATATATATATATATATATATATATATATATATATATATATATATATATATATATATATATATATATATATATATATATATATATATATATATATATATATGAGAGAGAAAGAGAAATGGAATGTTGGAACTATACATTGAAAGAGATAAAAATCGCAAAAAAGTGAAAAATGTGATATTTGTACTTATTAAATTGCTTATATTTTCTAAACCAAGCCAAAACCAAAAATAATTCATTAAAAAAATTAAAATATACATATATAACAATAATTCAGCAAAGTTTGAAAAAAATCGAAGATGAGGTTTTTTTTCAAGGTCAAGGTCACCAATAGGTCAAATTTTTTATTTGACCTCCGAGGTCAAAATCATCTAAATAAATGTTGTACCACTATTCAAGATCTTTTAAATGGTCTTTACACGATGCTTCTAAGTGCCATAGAAGCCGAGATATTGTATTTTGACCTCGGACTACTCTCTGAAAATTGACATTTTTGACCAAAGTTTCAAAGGTCATATCTTCTGAACCGTATGAGCTAGAGACCTGCAATAAACGCCATTCATATTTTCTCAACAAGATCTGTTAGTGTGCCATTTTTTATACAAATCGAAAGGGGTCAGGGTTTTTTGTCGCTTGAAGTGACTTGGAATGACCCATATATATATATATATATATATATATATATATATATATATATATATATATATATATATATATATATATATATATATATATATATATATATATATATATATATATATATATATATATAGAAACATAAACATATGCATCCACGGATGTGGAACATTAAAAAGAGAGATTTTCATTCACATCCACCTCCGCGTATATTAAAAATTTGACATCAGATACATCACATATATATATATATATATATATATATATATATAATATATATATATATATATATATATATATATATATATATATTATATATATATATATATATATATATATATATATATATATATATATATTAGGGATGGAGTGAAGTATCGGTATCGGTAAGCATCGGTATATTTTTCAGGTTTCGGGTATCGGTAAAAATTTTGGTATATGAATGGATAAAGTATCAGTATATCAGTATCGGTACCGGTAAATTTTTAGGTATCGGTAAAAATTTTGGTATCGCTCCATCCCTATATAATATATATATATATATATATATATATATATATATATATATATATATATTATATATATATATATATATATATATATATATATATATATATATATATATATATATATATATATATATATATATATATGCAATCAGTTATGCAATTAAATTCACCATTTCAAATTGGCATTAAGCATTATCATTTTGTAAATTTGTCAAAACCATAGTTCAATAAAGTCTTCATAAAGTATACATTCCAATTATTCCCCAGAACGAAACTTTACCAATAGCCTTCATAGTGGCATACCAATATTTGATCAAAACTTGAAAAAAATTGAGGGAGGTGTGTTTTGACCTTTTATATGGTTAATTTTTTTATTTGACCTTTGACAAAAAAAAACAAAAAAAAACAACAACATTGAATAAATGTGTTTAAACAATTTCAGACTTTTAAGATGGAGTATTAATGAGCTCTCTAACTGCTATAGTAACTGAGATACTTGTTAAAAATTGACTCTCTGGAAAATTCAGAATGCCATTTCTCTGAAAGCAATAAAGCTAAAGACTTGAATGAGACTGGTACCATTCGAATTGTCTCAAGGACTATAAACCATCCAAATCTAAACAACATCTACGATGGTCATGGCCAGATCATTTGTTGATTTAACATGAAATGACCCATATATATATATATATATATATATATATATATATATATATATATATATATATATATATATATATATATATATATATATATATATATATATATATATATATATATATATATATATATATATATATATATATATATATATATATATATATATATAACAGCCTCCTCAGCCTCTTGGTCAACAGCCACCACAAGGAGATATGAGTCAGGGGCCACATCCTCCTCCCTCGTCGCATGTACCACCTTCGACTTTCCCTAATCAACCCACTTACAGGCCATCACCTCCGCCGGTAGCAGTTGTACCACCAACAACTGCAGGGGCTGGTCCAGCTTTTAGAATGCCTTATGCCCAAGCAGGGCATCCACAAGGAGGCTTTCCTCAGACCTACCCACAACAGGGTGCGCAAATGAGACCTAAAACAGACATGTCTCAGGTAAATCTACCTAACTACTGGAAGACTTAATTTATGTAATAATAATAATAATAATAATAATAGCAATAATAATAACAATAATGTTTATTTGAAGGAAAAATTATTTTCAATTCTATTTCATATATATATATATATATATATATATATATATATATATATATATATATATATATATATTATATATATATATATATATATATATATATATATATATATATATATATATATATATATATATATATATATATATATATATATATATATATATATATATATATATATATATATATATATAACGTAATTAAGATATTGGTAGTAAAGTTTTAGAATGGCATTCATGTATTTTTTTTATTTAGTTTTAAAATTTTTTTTTTTTTCTTTTTTTTTTTATTATTATTTCTTATTAGTTTTCTCTTTTTTTCATAATGGTTCTTTTTTTTTATTAAACTTTTTATAAACTTTTCTAATTTTTTTAATTTCCTTTTGAACTTTTTTCTACTTAATTTTTTGTCACTGATTTTTTTTTCCACTAAATGTGAAGGAGTGGGTTTGCGGATTACTACTCATATTAATATTCGTACATGCTTGGAACGTTTTTTATCAGGGGTTGTCCTTCATAAACTGATAATTCACTCACTTATTTATTTTATAGCATGCTTTTTTTGTATTTTTTTTTTTTTTTTGCAAGCTTTCACTAATTGTTACAAGATCACTTATTGAAATTTAGTAAATATTTCGATGCCTGCTTCAAATAACAATTCATTTTCTCTACAGAAGTTAATTTACTTAACTTTACCCCTTTCTGTTATGAATAATTTTAAATTTTTTCATTTTTTTATTCCTAGTATGGAGGAAGCAACTTTGCTGGTGCACCAGGAGGGCCCCCTGGACCCCCTCCCCCTGGTGGATATCCTATGAACTCGTCTACACCACCATCGGGTCCCAAGGGCTATGGAACTCCACCTCCTCAACCATCAACAGGCCCTGGTTACCCAGCTTATCCAACTCCAACACCAATGACTTCTCAAGCTTCCTCTGGACATCATTCAGAGCCGCCTACTTCATCTGCAGGACAACCTCAGTACCCCTCGATGCCATCTCAGACACCTTTCCAGCAACCCCCAGTATCTCATTCATCCCAATCACCCCCTTCACAAGGTCAACAACAACCAATGGTAAGCTCAAACCCTGGATCGGCTGCTTCTTCTCCTGTTCCACAAGTAACATCACCAGCTCCTATGACTTCAGTAGCTCAACATTATCAAGGTGGTGTTCCTCAGATGCCAAGACCACAAACTCCGTTAGCTGCACAGCAGTTGCAACAACAACACCAGGCAGTATCTCAAGCACAGGCACATTCCCTTGCACAACAACCACCACAAGCAGGGCAACCTCATTCCCAACAAACCCAGCCTGGACAACCTCACCCGCAACATGCTCAGCAGCCTGGACCACACCCTCAACAGCCACCACAACCTGGACATCATTCACAACAACCACCACAACCTGGTCCTCACCCACAACAGCCACCACAACCAGGGCACCACCCACAACAACCACCACAAACTGGACCCCATTCACAACCACCACCACAACCAGGTCAACCTCATCCACAACCACCACCGCAGTCAGGTCAATCTCATTCACTACCACCACAACCACAGCAGCCTCAGCCTGGACAGCCTCTTTCCCAAAATCCATCGCAACCTGGTCATCATACGCAGCAGGCACCACAACATGGGCAACCACATTCTCAGCATCCTACCCAGCCTGGACACCCACATCCCCAACCAGGTCCACCACATCCTCAACATCTGTCTCAGCCAGGACAATCTCACCCACAACAACCACCACAACCGGGTTCAACTCTTTCACAACCACCGCAGTCAGGACAGTCTATTCCACAACAGCCCCAGCCAGGTCAGTCACTTTCACAACCTCCTCAGCCTGGACAGCCTCTTCCAACACAACCCTCTCAAACAGGACATCCACAGCAGCCATCACAACCAGGGCAGCCACATCCACAACATCCATCACAACCTGGTCCTATTCCACAACAGTCATCGCAGCCAGGACCTCATCCACAGCAGCCACCCCAACAGGGACAGCCTCATCACCAGCAACCACCACAACAGACACCGCCCCATCACCAACAACCACCACAACAGACACAACCCCACCCTCAGCAGCCATCACAGTCAGGACATCCACAGCAACCACCACAACAAAACCAGCCTCATCACTTGCAACCACCACAGCAGATGCATCCGCATCAACATCAAGGACCACCACATATACATCCTCAGCATCCCTCATCTCATCCACAGCATCCACAAACCTCACAAGCTCATGTTCAACTTTCCCATCATCCTCATCAGGCTGTTACAGTAACTTCTCACATCCCACCATCTCAGCAACAATCTCATCAGTCACATCAACAGCAATCATCACCTCAACAACATCCTACTCAGTCACAAATGCATCAGCACCAGCAGTCTCCTCCTCATCCACCTACGTCACAACCACATCAGCTACAGCCTCCTTCAACACTTCATCATCAGCAGCAGGCATCATCATCTCAGCCCCATCAACCAGCACCTCAGAATCAACCACAATCACATCAACAACCTTCTCCACATCCACATCAACAACCTTCTCCACATCCACATCAACAACCTTCTCCACATCCACATCAACAACCTTCTCCACATCCACATCAACAACCTTCTCCACATCCACATCAACAACCTTCTCCTCATCCGCATCAACAACTTTCTCCACATCCACATCAACAGCCTTCTCCACATCCGCATCAACAACCTTCTCCACATTCACAATCTCATCAGCCTGGTGCACACTCTCAGGCACAGCAACATCAACCTCCTACACAACCACATCACCCACCCGCGCATACTCAATCTTCACAAATACCAGTAAGTCAGGCTCATCAGCAACAGGTATCATCAGGCCCTCATCAAGCAGTTTCCCTCCAAAACAGACAACAATCTCCACAACCGCACCAGCATTCACCCCAGAGCCAGTCCCAACCTTCTCCTTCTCCTACTATCCAACAGTCTCATGGCCATTCTGCTCAGCATGGTAGTGTTACTCCACAGCCTCCTCAATCTGCTCCTTCCCCAGCTCCATCTGGCACATCATCATCTGCTCCAACGCCGCCTGCGTCACAAAGTTATACAGGAACTCCACCTCCGCCGTCTGCTCACACTCCTCCATCCAGTCAGGCTCCAATTAACCCACCACCTTCAACACAGCCGTCTGTTGTTTATCAATCACCTTCTCAGCCCCCTTACCCAAATTCATCTCCAGCATACCACCACCAGTATCCAACAACGCAGTTTTCACCAGGTCCACAAGGAGGTTATCCACCGCCTCCAGGACAGTACCCAGGACAACCTTTTCAACCTTATGGAGCATATCCCCCAGCAGGCTCGCACCCTGGTTTTGGTGGGCCTGTACCTCCGATGCCCAATGCTCAGCCAGGGTATCAGCCACATGCAACGAGTCCTTATCCACAAGGGTATCCCCCTCCCCCTCCAACAACGCAGTATGCCCAATATCGTCCTCCACCAGGGCAACCAATCCCATCTCATCAGTACCAAGGATTTGATCAAGTGAGATATCCTGGATATCAAGGTCCTCCCCCGCAAGCACCTCCTGGTCCAATGTAAATTTAAATAAAAATACTCTGGATCTGAAGTCACTGATGATCATGATATTATTATTATTTTTATTATTATTTTTTAAGTTTATTTAAATTCCTCATGATATGGAATACAGGTACGTAACCTTGATTACATTGGTAGAAACTTTGTAAAATGAAAATTTTTAAAAAATTGTTTCAGTTCTGTAAGTAGTTCTAAATTATTTTCAATTATTATTATTAATATTTTTTTTTTTTTTTTTTTTTTTTTTTTTTTTTTTTTTTTTTTTTTTTTTTTTTTTTTTTAAATTTTGTAAAAAAAAATTTCTAATTGTATAAACAAATTTTTATAATTAAATAATTTAATTGCTAGAATAACTGAATAATAATTTTTTTTTATTATTATTTTATTTTAAAGATATTACTTTTTAGATGATTTTTTTATTATTATTATTCAAAGCTGACTGTACATAGATTAAGTTTACATTTTTATTATCTTATTTTAAATTAAATAAAAGTATCTTGTGTTCAAAACAAATCGGTTTAAGAATTTAAAAAAAAAAAAATTATATTTTTTAAGTGGTGAAAAAAAAAAAAAAAATTTTTTAAATTTTTTTTACAGTATCCGAAATTCAAACTAAATTTTGGTTCATATTTTTTTTGATATTTAATAACTAACTCAAAAAAAAAGATAACAGTTGTTTTAAACTGTAAGCCATGGTTAGGTAATACATAAAGCAGTAGGTACCTCCTCGGATTTAAGTAGTTTTAAGCAGTAGGTAATTAACTGCTTCTTTTCTAAAAGTACTTATGTTAATAATTTTTCTCGGAATGTGATACTTTATAAAAATTCTGAATGATCTCCTTAATGTGGTTTACATTATTTAAAATAGTGTAAAAAATATGTATTCAATTTATGCTATTTAAAAATCGCTTAAAAAATTGATATTCATCTTATAAACTCGTGTATTAGATATGAATTAATTTTATGATGTATTAAATATATATATATATATATATATATATATATATATATATATATATATATATATATATATATATATATATATATATATATATATATATATATATATATATATATATATATATATATATATATATATATATATATATATATATATATATTAAATCTCTTAACGACGATATTTTTCTAAATTAAAATTAAGAATGGGATCTTACCTTTGAGAGTAAAGTTAGTTGGAAATTAAATCTCTTAATTTAAGTAAAAGGTCGTGGAATGAAATGGAATCTTTGTACCCAAACTTAAACAATTTTAATAAACTGTCAAATTTGTCATTTTTAGACATTTTATTAACCAAAAGTTGAAATAGTAAGATTGTGATTAGGTACTACAAGGGGTAGAAAAAGGGGGGGGATTAATTAGTATTTGAAGTGTTGCAGACTATATAGACCATCTTGACTTGCACATAGTTTTTTTGTTCAGAATCGTTAGTTAATGATTCATTTAACTGTTAGCCCCGTTTCTGTCAGGCTGAATTATGAAATTTAACTTTAAATGTTCATTTCATGAACCAAGCTATATAAGAAAAAAAAATCTCGTATATTACGAGCTTAACAAATAGTTACAGCCTCAACATGCTTTTTTTTTTTTTTTTTTTAAATAAAAAAAAAAGGTAATTAAACTTTTGATACTAATTAATCCCAAAAATTTCTTAGCGAACAGCGAGAGTATCAATATTACAAACTATTTTCAATGATTCACCCCTTTGGCCACGGATACGATATATATATATATATATATATATATATATATATATATATATATATATATATATATATATATATATATATATATATATATATATATATATATATATATATATATATATATATATATATATATATATATATATATATATAAGATTTTAAAGTCTGCTAAAACCTCTCACAGACTATTTTCCATATAGAAAATTAATG
>SEYY01020710.1:0-12500 GCA_009176605.1 Armadillidium nasatum | reverse complement strand
TCCTCGAAATTATAACCTCATTAGCAGTTATGAAAATTATAAATAAATATTCCACGGTTTATCATAGTGGTTATCAAAATTATATATATATATATATATATATATATATATATATATATATATATATATATATATATATATATATATATATATATATATATATATATATATATATATATATATATATATATATATATATATATATATATATATATATATATATATATATATATATATATATATATATATATATATATAATAAACTTTACATATCCACTCATTTCTTTCGTTAAGCAAATGTTTAAAACATTATGTACTAATAATAGTAAAATACGAATAAAAGGCACACCAGCTGCTCGAGTATCAAAAACTGAAATGTTATTTCCTGCCACTGAGTTAAATTTGGAAAGACAAAAAGCATAAAAAGCAGATTGATCGCTACACGTTCTTAAAATTTACCCATTATTACTCGATTTATCATTATACACCTTTTTGAAATAAGAAAACTGGATAAATTGAAGAATTTAAACATATGAAGGAAACGTAATGATCCACATTATTGATTTTAGCGAGTAAATTGTTCATATTAGCTGTGTAAAAAAATGTAAATATATTCATGCCCACAACAATGCCCTCCCAAAAACGTTTCATGTTTACACCACAGTCCCAAATGCGACATTGAACTATTACTAAATAAAATTTGCAAACATTCACCTACTATGATTATATACAACTATGTGTATTATTTTTCAAAGCAAAAGGACATAAACTACGTCACTATCTATTGAACAAAAATTTATACTTAAAAATATTCCCTAATGCTCACAAAAAAATTTTCATATTACTAAACCATTATTAATAGTTAAACTAACTGCAAATAACCATACTAGCTTTAAGAACTATTCCACACTTTTTGGCCTTCCGCCGTCAACACACGCTCCATTCACAAAAATAACCATTTCCGGACATAAAACAATTTTAATATTCGAACTTCCTAAATTGCAGAAAAAAATGAAATTCAAAATTTTTCAAGTAAAGGCAATTTCCTGAACGCCATTTGTAAATTTTAATTTTGGCACACCCACCATGTATCATCCTACGTTAAAATATTAAATTTTTCATCCCACAATTTTGGAAAGTAAATTTCAAATAAATTTTGAAGTGTCACATTAGGATGAATTGCTCGAAGTTGTGGGCAATGCTTAATTCGTAATAAGCACCAATCGTTGACAAACAATATTGACTCCAAAAATGTTCTGTAATACAAAAAATTATAAACTTTGGTAACACTAACATTTAATGTTTAAAAGTTAATAAGTTATGGATATTATCCCTTACCCAGAAAGAGTTGTTTTAAAATTATCAACTGCCTCTTAAATTTTTTTTTTTTTTTTGTCATTTATGAAAGATAAAAACATGCAGCGTCTATACCAAAGTCAGATCAATTATAAAACTTTTATTTATTACTGATCATTTTCGCAAAAATATTTATACCGTAAAGATTGACACCCTACATAAATATATTATAGTTGCGTTTTCACGAGTTTTTCAAGTTTATCAAACCCTACCTTATTTGACTCTTCATCCCCAAATACGTAAAAATGAGTTTAAAGATATTTTGCAAATGACCAATCCAATGAATGACACGTTC
Organism: Armadillidium nasatum; assembly: GCA_009176605.1. Taxonomy (NCBI): domain Eukaryota; kingdom Metazoa; phylum Arthropoda; class Malacostraca; order Isopoda; family Armadillidiidae; genus Armadillidium; species Armadillidium nasatum. The sequence continues at coordinate 10,849 of SEYY01020710.1, read as the reverse complement.
ATTATCAATGGAATTTTTATATTTGCCAGACGTACGATTTTCTTTTTTTTTACACCACCACCACTTACGGACATAGCCCTATTCAAGGAGGGAGTGTTAGAAAATTAAAAGTAAAGTAGAAGAATAAAAACAATAAAAATAATAATAACATAATAAAAGAAAAAAACGACCCCTGAAGGACCCATCTAACGCAAATTTCTTAGGTGTGCGCAGACGCGGGCCTTAAAGAAATTGAGATTAAATTCGGCAGGAAATACAGAAGATGAGAGAGAATTCCACAGAACAGTTACTTACATATATAAGATTATTATTATTATTACAGTACCTACGTATGCTTTTTGACTACGCTATTAAACCCTACATATTTGTAAACAACACATTTGAAGGCAGTGACAAAATTGTGGATTTCAAAATTAACAAAGTGACGTTTACAAACCTGATGGTTGAAGTTGTAAACCATATTTCAAACAGGATCAAACACTTGCATAAGATTTCAAGCTTGACATAAGTCGCACCTATTATTTTTGTCTAAAAATTCCACTAATCTGTGAAGTTATCGTGACGTAAAACGGATCAATCCGTTTGCACAAACTTTTTAAAGATTTAAAGAAATTCAATCATGTAGTAAGTAGTCTCAGTGACACTAGAAACCATACAAAAGGGTAAAATCAAACCTCTTCCTTTGTTATAAATAATATAACTTTATTGAAAATCTTGTGGAAAAAAAAATGTTAACACATCTACGAGTTTAGACCTAAGCTGGGTATCCTTTCGCCTCAAGAACAGGCAAATCTTCAATGCCCTTCTTAGAAATAACACAAACTTTAAATTTTGGTAAGTTCACAATAAATCTTTTCTTAATTTCATCCACACATCTTTGAAGCAATTTATATCCTTCTTCTCTTGACATGTCTGTAATAAATTTAATAAGTTAGAAAATATATAACAAAACTTCTTTGAAATGAACTAACTATAAAATCTACATTCACAAAACCTTTAAGTCCCATTATATTACTATGTATTATTTATATACCTTAACAAAAATATTTAAATATGAAATTAACTTTCCTCATTACAGTTATTTACTTCAATGGAATATCAAAAAATATGACCAGACTATAAATGAGTCGCTGCGTGAGGATAACATACACAATTTTATTATACAAATTAAAATTTAAAGAATCAATAACCTTAATTTTTTCCTACCTTGTTTGTATTCCTTATCTAAAACACCTAATGTCAGCATTCCACCATAGCCAAAAGCATAGAAGTCCACTGGAACTGACGCGGCGAGATAATCAATGTAGAACAAATGGGATTCATTTTGATCGGGATCAAAACCACCCATTAAAAGATTTACGAAATAGGGCTCCTACAAATAACGAAAGTAGAACTCGGATTAATATTTACTTTTAATTTGAAAAAAAGGATCATCATAAAGCAATATTTTAACCCTATGTGGACACACACTAAAATTACTATCAATAAAGTTAATTATTATACTATGATATGCAAGCCGATTTCATAAAACCTTATATGCCATAATTGAAACCAACTCTTGCTCATACTATAAATAAAACACTACGTCTTCCACTACCTCCAGTAGCTATACGACTAACCACTATGCTTTTTTTCAGTATTTCTACTCTCTTAAATAAATGAAGAATGGCTCTATGTTTGACCGACAGAACAACGATGCAGAAAAGTGCAAGTTTTTAAAGTTATTCGTAACCTATTTTAGTGTTTATTTCAATGTTTCAATAAATCTTAAACTGAGAAGGTAATACATTATATAAATTTAACTATACAAACAGCAAGCTAACATCAAAATAATTTTTGAGCAATTTACTTTTAACATTCAAATGAAGAAATATTAAAAAATAATCAACATGTATTAATAAAAAAAAAATTAAAAAGTTGTAATAACACAACTGCTCAAATTGGAGATAAATTTCACTTTTTCTATCTGTGGCAATTATTAATTTGTAATTACTTAATATATGAAATTTTAGAATGTAAAGAAGTTTTTCTATATATTACTACAATCTTTATTTTGAGAAAAGCTTTCTTCCATTTGGCATTATAATTAAAGAATATATATATATATATATATATATATATATATATATATATATATATATATATATATATATATATATATATATATATATATATATATATATATATATATATATATATATATATATATATATATATATATATATATTGTTTGAGAATTTCAAGTTGAACAGCAATTCTTAGTGAGCTAGTAGTAGGGCTCTGTTCCACTAAATCCAGAATGCCTTCTACTTAATATATATCTAATCTTTGGGCACGTTCAGATGTGATGTGTACTCTAGGAAGTCTACCGGTCTCTTGCGAAGTGTTGAAAGTTTTGATAAACACGTTTTTATCCGGAATTCTACAATCCAGAAACCATTGACGTAACATTCTTGATCCAAAACCATAAAGAAATTTCATATTTGCATAATTCACATTTAAAAGATGTGTGGCAATGAATTAACATTTTTATCACGGCTGTCACACAAAATAATTCACAACTGATAGGTGATTAGTTGACAAATGTTAGTTTTTTTGGTGCGTTGTTTGCCATATGCTTGTCTACTTGACTGATTGATTAAACTTAAACCTTTAGAATGATGTAGACTAATTCGATAACAAATGAAAATCGGACTACACCTTTTGGGCTTTTCAGTACATTTATGTGTAAAATACACTCCCGGAGTTTGGTGCGTTCCTCCCAAAACAAACAAACAAACAAACAAACAAACAAACACAAACAAACAAACAAACAAACACACACACACACACACACACACACACACATACACACACACACACACACACACATACACACACACACACACACACACACATACACACACTCTCTCTCTCTCTCTCATATATATATATATATATATATATATATATATATATATATATATATATATATATATATATATATATATATATATTTTTTTTTTTTTTTCACTTCTGGTGGGTAAAAAACATGGCCTACTAAAATTTCCACCAGTTGGGAGAATATCAGAAACGTGGTCAAATTAAAGGCCGACATGTCCCAATACACGGCGTTTGAAGGTGTGCAAGTCACGGGAAGTTGAGGAAAATACATGAAAGTAGTGTGTTCCAGACTTTACCAGTAAAGTACATGTAAGATTGAACATAGAGGTTAAGTTTTGGGTCAGAGGTTTGGACAGAGAGAGGATGAGAATGTGCAGAGAGGAGTGTCGCACGAGCACTTCTCATTGGAGGAGGTATGTGAAGGATAAGTTCAGAAGAGCAGTGTCCATTGTAAAATCGATAGTACAGAGAGAGCGACGAAACAATTCGACGAGTAGAAAGAGACTGGAGAGAATTAGTGAGATCAGGAGAGTTGATAAGACGAAAAACTTTAGACTCCACCTTTTCAAGAAGTTGTATGACTGGAACCATCCCAGATATGTGAGGCGTACTCCATACAGGGGCGAACAACACTCCTATAAAGAGCAAGCAACTGAGGTGGAGTGAAGAAATTCTGAAGGCCCCTCAGAACACCTAACATCTTAGAAGCTTGTTTAGAAAGAGAAGTATTATCATTTTTCCAAGATCACAAGAAAAAAGAAACATCAAGAATATTAAGGAGAGAAGAAGGTTTAAGTTGTGTGTTTTCAAAGAAGATATCATATTTGTGTGGAAGATTGCGTTGAGTATAGAGATGGAGAAACTGAGTTTTTGAGGCATTGAAAACGACCATATTTTCGCTGCCCCAATTTGAAATACGAGATAGATCAGAGGTCAGTTGCTCCAAGGCTACCTTCCTTGAAAGTTTCTATCAACTGCTGTTGGGAAGGGCGCCTTTCAAACTGAAAAATGTAATGTAAGGTGGAGTCATCGGCATTTTAGTGGATAGGAAATGAAGTAACAGAGAGGAGGTTATTAATGAAAAGCATAAAAAGTTTTGGAGATAGGACAGATCCTTGAGGTACACCACTATTAATAGATTTAAAGGATGAACGGTGGACGTCTACAACAGCTGCTATAGAAGAACGACCAGAAAGGAAATCAGAGAGAAGGCCACAGAGATAAGGATAGTTTCCAAAAGAGGGAAGTTTGGAAATCAAAGCATTGTGCCAGACTCTATCGAAATATTTCAATATGTCCAGTGACAACAAAAGATTCACCGAAATTAATATATATATATATATATATATATATATATATATATATATATATATATATATATATATATATATATATATATATATATATATATATATATATATATATATATATATATATATATATATATATATATATATATATATATATATATATATATATTTTTTTTTTCTCTTCACTCCTGCACTGTTTTAGGAGTGTGTGTATAAATTGAATTCTCTACAGTTTTTCCTTTTTGGAAAAAGTATCTCGCTTGGTGTTCTATTATAAAGTTTTTAAACATTACAATCTGCCAAATTAAGAAAGGAAAAAAATAATAAATAAATAATTAACATTTCCATACCTTTATCTTTTAACATTTAACATACAATCAATCACAGTAATAAACTAATCCCTTGATCTCTTATTTAACATTCTCTTTTAAATCTTCAACATCAACTACACATTTACTGTTCTTTTTAAATTTAGGAGACAATTCAATTTAAATTGCATAAAATGAATCAAGCATAACAAAAACAGGTTATGATCAAACCACAAAACTCTTTTTAAGAAATTCTTAAAAAAGTTTACCACCTTTCTCAACGTTTCTTAATAATCAAAAGCACATTCTTAATGGAAATTAACTTAACACATTGTGTAAAGAAATATTCTTTATAGCTCCTTATTATACTGTTCACTACTGACATCAAAAACTACAAAAGCGAAAAATTCAAAATACACCATTTCAGAATGTGCTAATTGTATTTTTACTTAAAAAATTCGGACCTAGAGTTCTACAGGGTTTCTCTCTTGGTGACGAACTACAGACCATCAGTACGGAACACCGCTGCCCGTCGTTCTACACTCTATAATATATGGGCATTGTTATTCACACTGAAGCTAAAATATCAGTTCGTTCGCAGCCCCAAAATTTATAGCTTTAATCTTGTACTTTTCATTCCAAGTCATAACATAAATAAATAATAAAAAAAATTACAAAAATTAATAAATATAAAATAAAATAAATAAAGAAATAAACAAACAAAAATAAATAAACAATAATATTAATGTTAACTCACTCGAGACCTGAGATGTGTTGCCAATGTTCCCCTTGTAAAGTGGGCTGCTGCTGATGGAGGAAGTTCATACCCATTTCTGATTTTATACAACTGAACATTCTTAGCAATATATTCTGCAAACTGAACAGTGTCTCCACCTTCGCCAGAAATTGCCATCACCAAATTTGATGACAAGCGATGAATTTTATCATCATCTAAGTTTAAATAAATTTATTTATTCATTTATTAAAATGCAACAATAAAATTATTTTTACTTAAATCTAATATTCACTATTAATTTTAATGATATATATATATATATATATAATATATATATATATATATATATATATATATATATATTATATATATATATATATATTATATATATATATATATATATATATATATATATATATATATATATATATACAGGTATACCTCGGTAATACGGCGGGTATGGTTCCAGACCACCGCCGCAATGTGAATCACTTGCTTTTTTTTCACTCGCTACAACATATGAACACCTTAAAACTTGTTTACACTATCATTTATTATTTGCGCAATAGCGCTAGGCTAAAATAACAGTTTCAATTTAAAAATAAAATACGTAATGAAGGGTAAATAAAATAAAAATAATATATTTTAGCTTTAAAAACTTTATTAATATCATTGAAGGAAGTTGAAGGGGATTAGTGAGACTCGTCATCTGACCCTTCAACGAATCTAATTCTCTTGCTTGGTGGAGAGTCTAGCGTTAATGTTGATGGTTGTTGAGGCGATGATGGCTGTTGAATGATAGGATTTGAAGGTGCGGGTATTTGCGGCACTGGCTTAAAATAAGATGTCAATGACGTTTGCTTCATTGAGCATCTCTTTCTCTCTCGAAGAATTTCAGTGTAGCATGTGATGTCGTTTAGCAATCTTTTGCCAACTTTCGAACTTCTCTCAAAGTTATTGTCAATTGATTCAAATCCTTTCACAACTGTATGCAGAAGGCCTACATAATGCTATAAATCTTTTTTAGACATTTCCTTAATTTCGTTGTCATCATCGTCATCAAAAGCAGATTCAGCCTCTAGAAATAATTTACGTTGCTCATCGAGTAAAAGTAAATCTTCATCTGTTAAAGGTTCATCGTGAGATGCCAGCAATTCCGTCACATCTTCAGGAGCAACTTCAAGTTCTAACTCTCTTGCCATATCTACCACCTCTGTTGTTACATTAGGCGTATCAACTGCAAAGCCTTCAAAGCCTTCATCATCCATAAGGGTTGGAATCAATTTTTTCCAAACTCCTTTGAGTGTTGATGATTTGACCTCATCCCACGAATCACGAATGTTCTTTATGGCATCTAAAATATTGAATCCTTTCCAGAAGGCATTCAGTTTATTTTTTTGTGGCTCATTGGGATCGGCATCACTATCAAGAGCAGCAATAGCCTTTGCAAATGTTCGGCGTAAATAATAGGCTTTAAAAGTCGAGATTACTCCTTGGTCCATGGGCTGCAGAATTGATGTAGTGTTGGGAGGAAGAAAAATAACTTTAATCTCCTTGTACATTTCCATTTATAACTCTTGGATGGCCGGGAGCATTATCACTAAGTAGCAGAATATTAAAGGGAATATTTTGTTCTAAACAGTAGGCCTGTACAGTAGGCTTAAAATACTCAGTGAACCACTTCGTAAAAAGATCGGCAGTCATCCAGGCTTTCTTGTTTGCTTGATAATAAACAGGTAGGCTGACTTTTTTATATTCTTAAAGGCCCTAGGATTTTGCGAATGGGAGCATTGTCTTTAATTTGCAGTCACCAGCTGCATTTGCTCCTAACAAAAGAGTCAGCCTATCCTTGCTGGCTTTGAAACCTGGCATCGTTTTTTCCTCTTTAGCTATGAAAGTTCTAGCCGGTACCTTCTTCCAGAATAGGGCCGTTTGGTCAACATTGAACATTTGTTGTTTGCTGTAGCCTCCTTCTTCAATTAATTCAGCTAGCTCAGCTGGATAACGTTCTGCAGCTTCCATATCAGAACTAGCTGCCTCACCTTGCACTTTAATATTGTGTAGCTGGCTTCTTTCTTTAAACCGCATAAACCAGCCTCTGCTTGCTTCAAACTTATCATCTTTAGCTTCGTCCCCTTTGCTAGCCTTAATTGAGTTAAATAAAGTTAAGGGCCTTGGATTGAATTAGGACTTTGGCTTAATGGCACGTTATGACTCGTTTGATCTTCGATCCACAGCACTCCTAACACTTTCTCCATTTCAGCAATAACATTGTTCCGTTTTCTTATTATTTTAGTGTTCACTGGAGTAGCACTTTTAATTTCTTTCAAAATCTTTTCCTTAGAGTTAGTAACTGTGCTTACTGTTTGCCGAGCCAGGCCTAGCCTACGGCCTATCTCAGCGTTCGAAATGCCTTGGTCATGTAAGTGAATCATTTCTAACCTTTTTTCCAATGAAAGTGACTTCCGACTCTTCTTTACACTAGTCTTAGGGGCCATGTCTATATGGATATACAGTGATGGTATGCATAAGTAATATAAATGCGTATTAACACAATTGTAACACTACTGTATTAAATTTGGCGGTGAAGTTGAGAGCGATGAGCGTGTTATGAATGCTGTGTTCAAACTGAACACCGCATGGGAAATTTGTTGATTAAAAGCTGTACAGCGCATGGTTGCTGTAAGAGTGAGACAAGCGCCGAAAAATATTTTAGCGCCGTATGAGCGAAGCGCCGTAAAACGAGGTATGCCTGTATATATATATATATGTATATATATATATATATATATATATATATATATATATATATATATATATATATATATATATATATATATATATATATATATATATATATTATATATATATATATATATATATATATATATAATATATATATATATATATATATATATATATATATATATATACCTTGCATGGTACAGCTTTGATCAGTGAGGTTTCACTATAGTGCGGATTATCAATTTTAAACTCAGTAATTTTTTTATACTAAGTGAAAATGTAAGCATACTTCCCGTTCAGATACTGTATTTTACGATAACTGCACTAGAGAGAGAGACATTGTTTACTATTCAGTATTCAACTAGCCACACTACATTTGCGTCATTTATCATTTTCAATTTTTTTTTTAAAATAATAATAATCACCTTTTTTTATTACAGAAGAAACCATTACAATTTTTTCGAAATAAAAAATGAAATCTTCAAATATTTTTTTGTTCAATAATACAGTTATAAAAGCCTTTAAATTTATTTGTAGTTTTATCATTTATTCGTATTTAATTATTCATTTCAGGCACGGAAATCATAGTTATTAATACAGACATTGATAATCGAAAACAATGCTGACAAAAAATTAATGGAACCAATTATCATTTCTACTATAGCTTACATTCCTCGAATAGTGGAGCTTCAAACAGTAGGGGAAGTTGCTGAAACCAATTAGCCATACTATGCGATATATATATATATATATATATATATATATATATATATATATATATATATATATATATATATAATATATATATATATATATATATATATATATATATATTATTAATTACCTCTGGTGGGCAAAGGCCAGAGGTCTACCAGTTACCACCAGAGTTAGGGAACAATCCAGAAATCGAGTATATATATATATATATATATATATATATATATATATATATATATATATATATATATATATATATATATATATATATATATATAATATATATATATATATATATATATATATATATATATATATATATATATATATATATATATATATAAATATAATTTTATAAATAAATATATTTTTTTATTTTTAATTATTATATATATATATATATATATATATATATATATATATATATATATATATATATATATATATATATATATATATATATATATATATATATATATATATATATATATATATATATATATATATATATACACTGTAAGTTGAATAAAACTAGTAAAACAGTAGAAAGAACGAATGGCTAATTATGACAATCATGAACTACTCAAAATCTAAGATTCGTAACAGGCTCTTGTATGTCATGTGCGATAGATAACCTATAACATCGGTTGAAAGCATCAATTGCTCAATGGTCTAAATTGCAGTTTCAAAGAGTAATAATTGTGGATTTCCAGATACCAAATCAAAAGTCATATGCCCTCATTAGCCCATAGTGTGCTTCCAGAAAAATATCATTCAGTTAAAGTCAAAGTATTTCAATATTTTTTGTTCAATCCCATTAATATATATATATATATAATATTATATATATATATATATATATATATATATATATATATATATATATATAATATAATATATTATATATATATATATATATATATTTAGGGATGGAGGGATACCAAAATTTTTACCAATACCGATACCTAAAAATATGCCGATACTTGCCGATACCACTACCGATACTTTACTCCTATACAAAATTTTACCGATACTTGCCGATACGATACCGATACTTCACTCCATCCCTAATATATATATATATATATATATATATATATATATTATATATATATATATATATATATATATAATATATATATATTATATATAATATATATATATATGGACCGACCGGGTCCCAGGCTAAAATACTGGGAAAACCGGGGTTTGACTGCCGGGGTTAAAATGGCAAATTATACTTATTAAGGGGGACAGTACAATTTCAAAATGTTAATTGACAAAATTTTGAAACCCTGAACTACACAAACTATGATTATGCTTTTAATTTTTACACTTGAGAATAAAGAATTAAAAAGACTTACAGAATTAAAAAAAGCTTAACTATTTTCTAATATTTCTTATTCACTATATACCATAATTTAACTCTTGTATATTTTAATATGTTTACAATTATGGACTGACCAGGGTCCCAGCCAAAAATCAGGGAAAACCGGGGATTGCCTGCCAAGGTTAAAATGGCAAATTATACTTAATGATGGTGGATTAAATCAAACAAAATATAAGAAAATTAAGATTTTTCTTCTCGTTTTTTCAATATTTTTTCTTTTCTATTTCTTTTGACTGCTCCTCTTCTGCTAGTGAATGTTCATCTTTGGGTTTTGATTTTAGATGACACCATTAAGATTTAGTTGAAAAATTTTTACTTGGGGCACCCGGAGATCCTCTTTTCATTTCCTGGCTGCAGATGGTACATTTAGGTATTTTGAGCCTATCCTGAAACATTGTAAAGTACTCCCATACTGCAGAAACTGATCTTTTAGCCATAATGACTGAAAGTATAAAAATAATAATAATTTTGAAATAATGCAGCTAAATAATAAAAGTTTGATACACAGCTATAAAATAGCAATGATATGTATAAACAGAGGTTATATTGATAATTTTATATCTTACATTTTTTCAAACTTTAACTTAAGGTCTTACCTAAGAAAACTTGTTGAATCACTATTGTGAATCCGAAAAAAAAAATTTCAAAAATTTTTGTACTTTCTTTTAAAAATCATTATTATACAAAATCTGTGATTTTCTGAAAATTTTTAGGAGAAAATGCAAATAATCATTAATTTAAGTGAATGTTGACTACTCTA
>SEYY01020709.1:52500-77500 GCA_009176605.1 Armadillidium nasatum | reverse complement strand
ATATATATATATATATATATATATATGGTAATGAAATCTAGGGTAAAAAGTTATAAAGTTTCAGTTAACTATATCATCATCAATCTGACCTGTCTAAACGCCTTATATTAGGTCCGTTTTTTTTTTTTTTTTTTTTTTTTTTTTTTTTTTTTTTTTTTTTTTTTTTACTAAAATCTCTCTCTCTCTCTCTCTCTCTGTGATTGCTGTTGTGATTGTTGTTGATGCTGTTGATGCTGTTGTTGCTGTTAAAGTTGTTGTGATTGCTGTTATTGCTGTTTTGATTGCTTTTGATGCTGTTGATGCTGTTGTAGTTGCTGTTGTGGTTGCTGTTGCTTTTTTGTTACATGACACTATATATATATATATATATATATATATATATATATATATATATATATATATATATATATATATATATATATATATATATATATATATATATATATATATATATATAGAGAGAGAGAGAGAGAGAGAGAGAGAGAGAGAGAGAGACTTTGATGTGTGAATAAGATGGGCAGCCAATAAAGAAAAAATGTCAACTTTGTTATTGTCCTGCTATATGTCCTGAACCGTAGCAGATGAGACCTTTCAATTTCCAAATTACTCCTACAATTCCCATATCATATATTTTTACTCTAGTTCAAGTATCAAGTATTTTAGAAACTGTAAGAAAGAGCACAAGCCAGCCGCTTTCCACTACATTTTTTTAACAATAATTTTTTTTTTTTTTTTTTTTTTTTTTTTTTTTAATGTACCATATCTTCTTCTCCTGAAGGGAAGCTCGTAGTAGAGTCCTCCTCCTCCTCCTCCTCTTATTCCTGAGATGTTCATATTTCATATTTATTGTATAATAAACATTATTAGTGAAAAGGAAAAAATGGCAGGTCAAGAAGTAGAATCTTACATGCGATGCTCTTCGGAAATGTTGAAAAAATCAAGGTTTGAGGAAAAGTGTCCTACTTGATAGAATTACTTCAAATTTTAATACGTTAAAGATTTTAGTCATATTAATAACATATTAAATTTTTAAGAGTTTATCTTAAGTGGTTTCAGAATACGAAGGGCGTTTCGAATGAACATAATTGTTGAATTACAGCGCTGGTAAGCAGAAGCATCTCCCTAGAGAGCGGTCTATTCCTTTTAAAACCCTTCCGAAACTTAGCGATATGAACTGAAGTTTAACTTTTCTAACTTTTCCTAACTTTACCAAACAAACTTATTCACATAATCTAGCATTATATATATATATATATATATATATATATATATATATATATATATATATATATATATATATATATATATATATATATATATATATATATATATATATATATATATATATATATATATATATATATATATATATATATATATATATATATATATATATATATATATATATATATATATATATATATATATATATATATATATATATATATATATATATATATATATATATATATATATATATATATATATATATATATATATATATATATATATATATATATATATATATATATATATATATATATATATATATATATATATATATATATATATATATATATATATATATCGAGGTGTGTGTGTGTGTGTGTGTATACATAAGAACGTGGAAAACTTTACAGAAGAAGTAATAAAAGGAGTACAGAGAAGAAAAAAATTCAAGTATTGAAAGTTGCCAGCAAACTCTTACTAAATTATTATTCTTATTATTATTATTATTATTATTATTATTATTATTATTATTATTATTATTATATTATTATACTATTATTATTATTATTATTATTAATTATTGTAATAAAATTACAAAGAAACTAAACTAAAGATTTGGAAATCATTTTAAAAGTATTGTAATGTTGAAAAAACTGGCAACTCTGCTTGCAAAAAGCAGTGACATTTTCTACAAATTTCGAAGAAATTAGATTGCGAGAAACTTGTGGAGAGAGTGGAAGTGTTCTTCAGTACGTGCCAAAAAAAAAAAAAAAAAAAAAAAAAAAAAAAAAAAAAAAAAAATATGTTTTTAATTCCGAAGATGATTTATACTGTGGTGATGACATCCGCAGAGCATCCTCATCAAAATTAGCATCTTGTTGAGGTAAGGTGTTTAAATTTGTATTATGATAAGAGTCCAAATGGGCCTATTACGATATATATATATATATATATATATATATATATATATATATATATATATATATATATATATATATATATATATATATATATATATATATATATATATATATATATATATATATATATATATATATATATATATATATATTACTACGGCAGGTGCTACAGGGAGTTTATCCCTCGCATTCTACCTCCGTTGCGTGGTCTCGCTCAGCTCAAGGGGTTCCTTGCACATGACTTTTATGTGAGCATTGCGAACTCTGACTTGTAGTAATTCCTTCTTTCCAGCCACTTCTATTAAGTGGAACTCCCTACCCTCTTCTGTTTTTCCTGCTGTATTTAACTTACATCCTCTCTCTCTTAGATTCTCTGTCTGCGCTCCCCCACCCACCCACCTGAAACTTAAATTTGGGGTTATACCGAGCATTTGTCCGTACCTCCCGACCCGTGAGTGATGATATTGACTACTTTTCCTGTCAACCATTTGTGATATTTCCCATTTTTTTCCAATTTCGAAAAAAATTGGGAAAAAATTGACATTGCCAGGCGTTTAATTCTCGAGAGAGTTAAAAATAAGTATATAAACTTTATTATTATAAGAATTTATTTTTTATTTCACAATTTTTCCTTATCAAAATTCTTCAACGGTTCCAAAAATGTTGTTATTTTTTACGTAGGTTTAGTATTTTTTAAGTATTTAAGGGGACCGAAGTGCAGTCTGGCCATATATATATATATATATATATATATATATATATATATATATATATATATATATATATATATATATATATATATATATATATATATATATATATATATATATATATATATATATATATGCCAGCCTTCACTTCTACATACTTAAATATTTTTAAAAATACTGAACGTACGTTAAAAAGGATTATATTTTTGGAATCCTTATCGAATTTTAGGTAAGAAAAATTGGGAAATAAAAAAATAAATTCTCATAATACTTTTATAACGTAAGTAAATTTTACTCTTGTATAGCTCTGATAAGAATCGTACGCCTGGCAATGTCATTTTTTAATTTTTTTTTTTTCGAAATTGGAAAAAAGGGGAAATGCCCCAAATCGTTGACAGGAAAAGTAGTCGACAATATCATCACTCACGGGTTGGGGGGTACGGTATAGCACCAAATGTTCGGTATAGCACCAAAATTGTTTGTTAGTTCATCAATTGTCGTACAAAATCAGTTTTTAAAATTTTTTTTTTAATTTATTTTCAAATATTTTATAATTTTCTCACCCAAAATTCGGCAAAGATTCCAAAAATGTTTTCCTTTTTTACGTAGGTAGGTAGGTAGGTTCAGTAGTTTTTGAAATATATATAAGTATGTAAAAGTGCAGGCTGACATATATCTAAAAAAAAAAAAAAAAAAAAAAAAAAAAAAAAAAAAAAAAAAACCATACTCCTGTAGGTGCGAGCACCTGTCAGCAGGATCTTTCGAGGAAGATCCTAGAGTTTCTTGGGCCCTACGGCGGATACCGCTGGCTGGGCCAGGCCTATCGCGGATTCCGGGGAGTTTTCCCATCAGTGGCAAGAGCACTCCACTGATGTACTCATTTAACGATTGAGTCATTCGAAGCAAAGCGCAAGGAGAAACCGCTCACATTTCCCACTCCGGCCAGGCCTCGAACCCTGGACCTCTCGTTTGCTATCACAAGTGCTCGATCGACTGAGCTATATGCTGATATATATATATATATATATATATATATATATATATATATATATATATATATATATATATATATATATATATATATATATATATATATATATATATATATATATATATATATATATATATATATTCGTAATAAATTTTAAACTAATAATAATAATAATAATAATAATAATAATAATAATAATAATAATAATAATAATAATAATAATAATCTTAAAATGGCTGCCGTATTTAGAAAAAATTTATTTTTTTATTAATTATTTGTTAGTAATAATAATTCACAAACAAACAAACAAACATACTGATGCACACACACACACACTCATGCACACTCATACACACGCACAACACACTCATGCACACTCATACACACGCACACACTCATGCACACACACACTCATGCACACGTAAACACACTCATGCACACTCATACAAACTCATGCACACACACACTCATGCACACTCATACACACGCAAACACACTCATCCACACTCATGCACACTCATACACGCAAACACACTCATGCACACACACACACACACTCATGCACACTCATACACACGCAAACACACTCATGCACACTCATACACACTCATATATATATATATATATATATATATATATATATATATATATATATATATATATATATATATATATATATATATATATATATATATTAGTGATGGCATCCGAATCCGCACCATATATATATATATATATATATATATATATATATATATATATATATATATATATATATATATATATATATATATATATATATATATATATATATATATATATATATATATATATATATATATATATATATATATGGTAAAGGTGGAGATTGTTTCTGAGTTTCGATTGTTAAAAAATATCGAAAATCGAAAATATCGGAGAATCCTATCGTAAACAAGAGAGTTGCCCGAGGTACTATTACTAGACATAGACACAATTATTATTACTTACTTTTCTAGCAGAACCTAATTCGACTTATCATAACCTGAACTACCGAAATTGCTGTAAAAAGAGGCCTAACCTACACAAGAATTTGCCGTAAAAGAGACCTAACGTACACAAGAACGTTTGCACGACATAGTAGCCTAGGGTAGGGCTAATTATAGGCAGGAAAATATCGATATAAAAATTATCGAAACTCAGAAACAATCTCCACCTAAGCCTATATATATATATATATATATATATATATATATATATATATATATATATATATATATATATATATATATATATATATATATATATATATATATATATATATATATATATATATATATATATATATATATATATATATATATGGGTGTGCGTGGTTGTAATTAGTGCAGTGCAGGGAGGGACATTCAAAGAAACTTTGGGGGAGGGAAGGAAATATACAAACCGGAGAAAGCGAATTTAGTCCTTCTTGTATAAAAAAAATAAGTTGTTGTTGTTGTTGTTGTTGCTAGGTACTCTTGTTTCGTATTATTATTATTATTATTATTATTATTATTATTATTATTATTATTATTAATAATAATAATAATAATAATAATAATAATAATAATAATAATAATAATAATAATAATAATAATAATAAAAATAATAGTTGCCTCCTTCCAAATTTAATTGATTTACATTAATTAAAAAAGAATTGAAATATGGAAATTTTAAGCTTCCTCTCTTTTGGTTGGCTTGTTTGTCGTATCGCATTTTTGAAAGATTTCATAATTATCTGTTGCCGTCCGTGTTAATTTCACTCCTCCAACAGAAAATGCTCGCACCTTTCAATATATGTACACAAAATCACACACACACACACACACACACACACACATACACTCATATATATATATATATATATATATATATATATATATATATATATATATATATATATATATATATATATATATATATATATATATATATATATATATATATATATATATATATATATATATATATATATATATATATATATATATATATATATTTTTTCGTAATAAATTTTAAACAATAATAATAATAATAATAATAATAATAATAATAATAATAATAATAATAATAATAAAATAAAATTTATTTTTTATATTATTTGTTAATAATAACGTGTAAAAAGATCGCCATTTTAAAGTTTTAGGATTCACAGTTCTTGCTTATTTTGTCTATTTCTCTAAAACTTCTTTTTCTTTGAAATCACACACACACACACACACACACACACATACCTACATACACACTCACACTCATGCACACACGCACTCATGCACGCACACAAACACTAATTCACACACAAACTCTCATGCACACTCATACACACACACACACTCATGCAAACTCATACACACATACTCACACACACATACTCATGCACACTCATACACTCATGCACACACACACTCATGCACTCATACACACACAAACACTCATGAACACCCATACACACTCACTCTATATATATATATATATATATATATATATATATATATATATATATATATATATATATATATATATATATATATATATATATATATATATATATATATATATATATATATATATATATATATATATATATATATATATATATATATATATATATATATATATATATATATATATATATATATATATATATATATATATATATATATATTTATATATAGGCCAGCCTTCAGTTTGAGCTAGCTACATATTTAAAAAAGTACTTAACGTACGTAAAAAAGGATTATATGTTTAGAATCCTTGTCGAATTTTAGGTAAGAAACATTGGAAAAATAAAAATAAATTCTGATAATAATATTCATATAAGTAAAGTTTACTTATTTTTAACTCTCGCGAGAATCGTACGTCTGGTAATGTCTGTTTTTTTTTCAATTTTTTCGAAATTGGAAAAAATGGGAAATACCCCAAATCGTCGACAGGAAAAGTTGTCTACAGTATCATCATCACTCACGGGTCGGGAGGTACGTGGGGCCGAGCCCCCCGTAGACAAATGTTCGGTATAACACCAAATTTAAGTTTGTTACGTCATCATTTGTCGCTTTTTACGTCATCAGTTATCGTACAAAATCATTTTTTTTAAAATTTATTTTCAAACATTTTACACTTTTCCTACTTGAAATTCAACAAGGATTCTAAAAATGTAATCCTTTTTGACGTACATTAAGTACTTTTTTAAATATGTAGCTAGCTCAAACTGAAGGCTGACCATATATATATATATATATATATATATATATATATATATATATATATATATATATATATATATATATATATATATATATATATATATATATATATATATATAGGCCAGACTGCAGTTTGAACCACACAAATATTTAAAAAATTACAGAAAGTACGTAAAAAAGAATTATATTTTTAGAATCCTTGTCGAATTTTAGGTAAGAAAAATTCTGAAATAAAAAATAAATTCTTATAATAAATGTTATCACATAAGTAAATTTAACTTTTAAGAATCGTACGTCTGGCAATGTCACTTTTTTAGAATTTTAGAAATTGAAAAACATGGAAATACCCCAAATCGTCGACAGGAAAAGTAGTCAACAATATCATCATCGGGGGGTACGGGGTAGACAAATGTTCGGTTGTTTTACATGCCCTACTTTTTAATTATCAACTTATCGTATACTATATATATATATATATATATATATATATATATATATATATATATATATATATATATATATATATATATATATATATATATATATATATATATATATATATATATATATATGTGGGTGTGGGTGTGGGTGTGTGTGGGTGGGTACATATAAGGAACGAACAAAATGTTCCACAAGAAGTGAAATGAAGACAGAAGAAAAAACGAAAACGGCGGTTAGTTCAAATGACAATTTAAATTCAAGTCTGTAAAGGTTGCCAAGGTTGCCAGAAAGCTCTTACTAAATTATTATTATTATTATTATTATTATTATTATTATTATTATTATTATTATTATTACTATGATCAATATTATTTTATTATTATTATTAGTATTTTATTATTATTACTATTATTTATTTTAATAACATTACAAAGAAACTAAAAGAAAAATTTGGAAAATCATTAAAAAAGTAATTTAATATTGAAAAAATTGGCAACACTCTCTCTCTCTCTCTCTCTCTCTCTCTCTCTCTCTCTCTCTCTCTCTCTCTCTCTCTCTTTTTTTTTTTTTTTAATTGTTAATTTCACTCCTCCAACAGAAAATGCTCGCACCTTTCAATATGTGTGCACAAAATCACTCACACACACACACACACACACATATATATATATATATATATATATATATATATATATATATATATATATATATATATATATATATATATATATATATATATATATATATATATATATATATATATATATATATATAATGTGTGTATAAACACTCCCGCATACATACACACTCGCTTACATACGCACTGACTCACACACACACACACAAATATTGAAATTGTTGTTTTAAATTCCGAAGAAATATATGCCGTAGTAATGGCATCCGCAGAGCATCCTCATCAAAATTAACATCCGCATCCGCACTTGTGAAAATTATACATCCGCATCCACACTTTCGAAAATTTAACATCCGCATCCGCATTTTTTAAAATTCAACATCCGCATCCGCACTTGAAAATTCTATATCCGCAACCGCAGATGAGAAAAAAGTACATCCGTTTCATCATATATATATATATATATATATATATATATATATATATATATATATATATATATATATATATATATATATATATATATATATATATATATATATATATATATATATATATATATATATATATATATATATTCCACAGTTGCTGAAGTCTTTGAATGTCGTCAAGTAAATAGCCGACCACCATGCTCAATCCACAGAACTACAAAGTGAAATCCAGATGCTGCGGAAAAAAAAAAAAAAAAAAAAAAAAATTTTTTTTTTCAATTTACACTAGAGATGAGCATATCAGAAATCAGGTAAAGTAAAAGGTCGACATGCTGCAAATTTTTTTTTTTTTAATTTTTTTTTTTTTTTTTTTTTTTTTTTTTTTTTTTTTTTTTTTTTTATATATTTTTTTTGGGGGGGAGGGTTTAAAATTTCAACATCCGCATCCGCACTTTCGTAAGCTTAACATCGATTCAGCGCTTTCGAAAGCTCAACATTCGCATCCGGACTTTCGAAAGTTCAACATCTGCATCAGTGAAAGTTCAACATCCGAATCAGCACTTTCGAAAGCTCAACATCCTCATTCGCCCTTTCGAAAGTTCTACTTCCGAATCAGCACTTTCGAAAGCTTAACATCCGCATCCGCACTTTCGAAAGCTTAACATCCGCATCCGCACTTTCGAAAGCTCAACACCCGAATATATATATATATATATATATATATATATATATATATATATATATATATATATATATATATATATATATATATATATATATATATATATATATATATATATATATATATATATATATATATATATATGCCAGACTTCAGTTTGAGCCAGCTACATATTTAAAAAACTACTTAGCGTACGTAAAAAAGGAGTATATTTCTATTTTCCTTGAAGAAATTTGATAAGGAAAAATTGGGAATTAAAAAAAATATATATATATTTATTTTATTAACAACGAAATTTATATTATTTATATTAGTATCGTACGTTTGGCAGCGCATGTCTGAAGCATAGTCTGGCGTCTTTTTATGAGTCAGATTACGAAAATTAAAAGGTGCTTTAATTTAGCGAGTTTGTAAAAAATTGTAACAAAAATGTAAAATATATATATTTGGTGTAATATGGCAGTAGGGTACGATCCTACGTTCAAAGCTGCAACAAGAAAATTTTTTTGCTTGCTAAGACCTGTGTGATGCGGAAAAAAAACATAAAAAAACGCTCTTTCATTTCAAATTATGAATTTCTTTAACAAAACAAAATTTATTGGTCGTCATTGCCAGTAATCACCTTTCGTATTATTATTATTATTATTATTATTATTATTATTGTTATTATTATTATTATTATTATCATTTATTTATTTATTTATTTACTATCTATTTATTTATTTACTTTTTAACAATGAACGAAAAACAATATCCAAAATTTAATAATTTAAAAATATAAATTCAGTAAGTTAGTTAGTTAGTTGGCAACTTTTCCCTCGGAGTTAGTTGAGTCCGAGAGAAAATTCATTCAAAGTTTCAAACTGAATTTGGAATACAGGTAACATTTCCAATTAGATATAGAGAGAGGGAACTAGGACTAAAACCCAAACACTCTCCTTCTACCTACGTAATAATTCTATTAAAAAAAATTTATCAACACTCTCTCCTTCTCTTTCTCAAGCGGAACAAAAAATACGAAAATAACAAAAAACAGACAAATGGTATCAATTCTCCCTTTTTTGTGCGAGTCAAATGACAACGTTTTCAATGGGTTGGTTGCCAGTAATTAATAAATGTATTATTTTATTATTATTATTATTATTAGTAGTAGTAGTAGTAGTAGTATTTTATTATTATTTATTTATTTAAATTTTAGGAGAAAGAAAGTAAATGAAAGAGTTGGAAATTAATTAAAAAACTAATATATTTGAAAAATTGACAACTCTTTTTTTCGTTCACATCTAGCTACCTAGCCAGTAAGAGTTTGCATTTGAAATTTTTAACGACAGTCAACGACAAATCTTTCTTGAGGGTAAAGGTAGTGGTATAGAACCGGAAAAAATAGGGATATTGTAATAAAAGTATATTACATTATTAATATTTTATATCAAAATATATAGATAAATTTAAAAAAAAAAAAAGCATTGTAAAAGGTATTTATATAAGAATTTTTCAAACCCTTTCAAAATAGGTATGAAAATTTGGTTTCAAACACCGCAGAGCAGAAGTAAGAGTATATATAGTATATATATATATATATATATATATATATATATATATATATATATATATATATATATATATATATATATATATATATATATATATATATATATATATATATATATATATATATATTTACTCAGTTTATCGGTAATTTTATGCACGGTTGGAGATAGGTCCTTCATTTTTAAGCCCGTGTCACTCGTAAAGTTTTTACTGTTATTTTTGAAAAAAAAAATGTTAAAAAAGGCGCCAAATCGGTAATCTATATACCATGATCAAATACACCTTTTTGAGGCTATTTAGATTGTGTTATAATCTACTATAGGTAATGTTATTCTTATGTGTTAGTTAATGTACTGCACCAATTTAATTTGGGTGGCACAAGCCAATTGTTAAAAATTATAATAATAATATGCCTGTAACATTGTTGCAGTGAGGAGGGAACTAACAGCCAAATTGAATACTGTTGCAGTATGCACTTCACTATTTTGCCATCAGTCAAATAGAGTAACAACATTATTATATATCTTTTTCTTATCACTTCATAGATTCATATTCAATTTTACTATCTGAGAGACAATAAATAAAAAAAATATAAAACTACATGAAAGATGCCTTCTTTTATAAAAAATTTTAATTGTCATATTTTATTATTACATCCCTTGAATTTCCTTATTAAACAAATAGAGCCAACCACAAAATGAGAGAAAACTTAATCAAAATTATTATTTTTATAATGAAAAATACTCATTCATTATTAGAACTTGGTTTGACAGATCCCATGAAAAATGTGCGTTATTCACTTAATGAAGTACATAGTTACATTAAAATAATCCAAATTGACAGTGAAGGATAATTGATTTCTTTACTTTATTTTACCATCCATGTTTTATAACAGGCTGTATACTCATTTTTCAATTTGAAACAATTGGATAAATGATTCATTATTTTATAAATGAGGTGAAATTTTTATGAAATCCGATTTTTAAAATAACTTTTAAAAAGTGATTTAGTGTATGGTTTCTTTTTATATATAAAATATTGCGATTTCATTTGTGGTGCGTAATTTAGTATTATAGTCTAACCATGTAGAAAAGATTCTTCCCAGTTACTAAAATAGAAATATTTCTTAACTTATTAACTACAAACATAATATATAAATTAATTATCAATTAACTGTGGTTTATGGTCTCCATTTCCTTTGATTATCATTAATACTTTCCTGAATCTTTTAATTCACTTATAAACAGTTGGTATGCATGGAGACTATGTATTAAACTTGTTGCAAAGAATAAATAATATCCTTTGGTCTCCAGTTTAAAGTTTTGTTAATTAAGAATTTGGCATTTACTCTGATCAAAATTTAAAGCTTAGCATTGTCACAACAAGATAGATCACTTCAAGGAGGTAACATTTAAGTTATATCTGAACATTGTATTGTGAGTCAGGTTATATATATATATATATATATATATATATATATATATATATATATATATATATATATATATATATATATTATATATATATATATATATGGCTTAGGTGGAGATTATTTCTGAGTTTCGATATTTTTTATATCAATATTTTTTTTATGTCGATATTTCAGTTTAATCGATATTTTCATACCTATACTTAGCCCTAGGCTACTATGTCGTGCAAACGTTCTTGTGTACGTTAGATCTCTTTTATGGCAAATTCTTGTGTAGGTTAGGCCTCTTTTTACGGCAATTTCGGTAGTTCAGGTTATGGTAAGTCGAATTAGGTTCTGCTAGAAAAGTAAGTAATAATAATTAATATATATAAATATAGTTTACGATAGGCTTCTCCAATATTTTCGATTTTCAATATTTTTTAACAATCGAAACTCAGAATCAATCTCCACCTTTACCTATATATATATATATATTGGCTTAGGTGGAGATTGTTTATGATTTTCGATATTTTTTATATCAATATTTTTTTATGTCAATATTTTATTTTAATCGATACTTTCCTGCCTATAACTTTTTTTTATAACTCAGTTTCCTTTCTTTCACTGTCATTGTAGTGTATACTTGTTATTCCTTAAATATGAATCTTCAAGATATCAGTGTAATTTGTTCATGCCTCTCTATATTTTCTTTTTACGGCAACTTTGGTAGTTCAGGTTATGATAAGTCGAATTAGGTTCTGCTAGAAAAGTAACTAATAATAATTGTGTGTATGTCTAGTAATAGTACCTCTGGCAACTCTTGTTTACGATAGGCTTCTCCGATATTTTTGATTTTCGATATTTTTTAACAATCGAAACTCAGAAACAATCTCCACCTTTACATATATATATATATATATATATATATATATATATATATATATATATATATATATATATATATATATATAATATATATATATATATATATTTTTTTTTTTTTTTTGAAAAAACTAAAAAAAATTTTATTTCAAGTTTGTAGTTATGTGAACAAGTTAATAAATTTTCAAAAACATATCTATATATTAATTTAACATAAATAGCCAAAGGTAGTTATATACTGTTGAATAAAGTAGAAAAAAATAAGACATATTGTATTTTTTTATTTGAAAATTTTAGTTCTTATAATTAAGAATTTTATTTTATAAATATATAAAATGGAATAGAATTACTTTTCCTATTTCTGGTAATCTTGAAAATTAAGTTAGTGATATTAAGAAATTACCCATTTACGACAGATCTTATTCCTTCACAAAAGCAAATTACGTAGAAAATAAATCTTGGTAGATTTTCTGATACTATTATCAAAATGAAATCCATACCAATCATAAGAGATTGTTTATTATTACAAATAAATATATAAGAAAAAATTTTTTTTGGAAAAATATTCAAATAGACAAAGAAAATTTTTTTTTATATTACAAGAACAAATTTATTTCATTACAAGTATAATAATTTCACAATTATTACAGGTATCTTATGAAGAAAAACTGCTCATTTGTGATGGGATTTTGTAGGAAGGATTTGAACAAGAGGAAGAGTTGCAAAAGGATTTCAAAGATTTTCAATTTACAACGGATACTTCAAATAACGATAAGAGATCATATGGGGTAAGCAGTTTAAATATAATTAATAATTGTACTATGAAACCTAGCAAAGAAAGAAAATATATTTAAATATATTATATAATATACTCAGTTAGTGCCCATTGAGAGGAAAGTTACCATGAAAAGGTAGCTATAGATCCATGAGTGCCAAATTTCTATACCCATCAGATTTCAAGTTGCCTTCTTGTTGTATTATGTTTAGTAATTATCTTTTTTTTTTTTTTTCTTTCCTACTAAAGTGTGCACTACAGTAATGCTGTTCTATTACTTGTGTTTTTTTGGGTCTTGGTTAACACCATCTGTTTCCCCATCAGATCATTTTATACAGATTTTTTCAGTCTTTAGTTAGTATCCTATTGAGCTATACCTAAAAGGCTGTTCTAGCTTTGAATATTGGACTTCTAGACATTAAACTTTATAGATTACTCATTGGTTACCCTCTAAGGTAGGGTAGGATTGGTGTCTTGAGAATGGAAAGACCCCCTTAGGTGCTGGTTTGTGTTTAATCATCTCTGCAGGAATTTAGAAATTTTACCTAGAATGGCCAAACAGTAGTAGCATTTATACTTGCTGATTTGTATGTACTTTTGTGGGTGTTCCATTATGTAAGTAATTTACGCATGCAAAATGTATTTGTTTTGATGTATAGCTTGTGTCAAATGGCCAGTAATTCAATTTAGCTAAAAATACAAAATAATTCTTTTTGGAAAAATTAATCTTATTTGTGAACTTACCCTTTAATATTTTATAACACCACTCACACTTGAAATGGTAAAATCTCACTTTCTTTGCTATATACATAGCAAGTAAAAAATGGGCAAAGGTGTACAGATTTGGTATAATGCAGATTTTACGGATTTTTTTAATAGTTAGTTATTTCAAAAGAGAAAAAGGAAAAAAAAAAAAAAAAACAAGTTCCTGTGTTGTCAGATTACTGTTGCACTTTCTTTTACCAGCCTTCTTGTTTATCACTTTAAAATTATTTAGCTATCGTTTTTCTCATTTAAAAGGAAATTTAAGTAACTATTCTTAATAACTTGTATTTGTAGGAGACTTCAAAAGATGTCCTCATTGGCTCAGGGATGCTGAAGGAAGAAGTTGAGGAAGATAAAGAGTCCCAAGAGGATTTTAAGGATTTGAATACCCAACACATTATTTGAAAGAGGGCGAGAGAGAACACATGAGGCAAAAATTATATAATATATATATATATATATTATATATATATATATATATATATATATATATATATATATATATATATATATATATATATATATATATATATATATATATATATATATATATATATATATATATATATAAAATATACGCTTTTCACCTTTCCTGCTCGCTTGAGGTGGTACCTGCCATAGTTCTTAAATACACACATCCTTTTTCTCCCTCCTTCCCCCTCACTGTCACCCTCTCTCATACTCTGTCTTCTGCAACTCTCCTTCCCTCATTTAAAATTGAACCACTTTTCCCAAAATCTCTCACACTCTGTCCATCCATCTCCATTTTGGCCTTCCTCTTCCGCTTCTCAACTCCACCTCGGATCTAAGTACTCTACTTACCATCCTGTCCTCTTTCATTCCTTTCTGCTCTACCCTCTCGAATGACTCTCCCCATTCAACAAATCACAAATGTACCTTCTCTATTATCTATCCTACCTCTTTCTCAACTTGTATTAACTCACAATCTTCACCTTCACTCCCTCTCACTCTTGTCACCCTCTTTATTTATTTCCAAAACTTCTCTCCTTAAAATTTTCTACTAGCTCATCCCCACTTCTCTTCACTCTCCATTTTGCCCTCAAACTCCCTCTTCACCTTTCTATACTACTCTCAATCCCTAACCTCCTCCATACCCAAATATGTTAAATGCTTCCTTTTTCCTTTTCTCCAAATTTCCCCCAACTCTTCATTCCATCATACTCTATTTTCATCTACATATATATATATATATATATATATATATATATATATATATATATATATATATATATATATATATATATATATATATATATATATATATATATATATATATATATATATATATATATATATATATATATATATATATATATATTTCACCTCCAGTGGGCAAAAGCCAGAGGCCCACTAAAATTCCACTGGAGTTAGGTGGAAAGTCGGGAACATGGTCAAATTAAAGGCCGACATGACCTGATACACGGTGTTTGAAGGTGTATGATTCATAGGAAGTTGGGAAAATAGATGATGGAAGTGTGTTCCAGACTTTACCAGTACAGTACATGTATGATTGAGCATAGCGGTTAAGTCTGGTTTCGGAGAGTTGGATAGAGAAAGGATGAGACTGTGTAGAAAAACGAGTCGCACGAGCTCTTCTCAATGGAGGAGGTATGCGATGAGAGAGTTGATAAGAGCAGTGTCCATTGTAATAGCGATAGTATAGAGAGAGTGACGCAACAATTCTACTGGCAGAAAGAGATTGGAGAGAATTAGTGAGAGCAGGAGAGTTGATAAGGTGAAAAGCTCTAGAGACTCCACCTTTTCCAGGAGAGCTGTATGAGTGAAACAACCCCAGAAGTGTTACGCATACTCCATACAGGGGCAAACAACACCCCTATACAGAGCAAGCAACTGGGGTGGAGTGAAGAAATGCTGTAGGTTAGTTGCTCCAAGGCCATTCTCCTGGCATCTATTTCCTGTTGTTGGGAAAGGCGCCTTTCAAACTGAAAAGATTAATGAAAAGTGGAGTCATCAGCATAGGAGTGGATAGGAGATGAAGTAATAGAGAGAAGGTCATTAATGAAAAGAAGAAAAAGTGTTGGGGATGGAACAGATCCTTGAGGAACACAAATATTAATAGATTTAAATATGAAAAGGGTTTAAAAGCACATTTTGAATCAGAAGAAGAGGAATATTTTGCTCAAATTTTGGCATCAAAATTTCCTTTGCTGCTTCTCAAGAAGTTTACTCACAAGGAATTAATGGTAAAATATTTATAAATGAATAATAATTATTATTATTATTATTATTATTATTATTGTTGTTAAAAGAAGTGTTTTCCAATAGGCTTATTTATTATGTTTATTTTATGTTAGGCAGAAAAGAGCTAAAAGCAGTACTGTGACTCCCCAACCAAATTTTTAAGAACAAAAAAAATTATGTAGAACCCAACTAGTTAGTGTATTATTTTAGCCCATAAAGTTAAAACAATAAAATTTAACATAAAAGAAGGTTACTCACCAACAACATAAAAGTTTGTCAGTTGCAGTAGTAAAGGTTTCTAAAAACATTTGGATTTACAGTTTTTAAGATAAAAATTTACATTATTCGATAAATTACTAGATAATTATTGGATAAAATGCAATGCAATTTTTCATTTAAACTTTTATAAAAACTAAAATTAAAAAAAGGGAAGAATAGAAAATTACTTTAATAAAACTACTTTGAATTTTTTTCTACCTTTTTCTTTTTCATTTGTTTTGCAGACTCTCATGATGAAGGCTGCTGAAGGAGAAAAAGATTTGGAAGTGAAAAGTACTCCAAAAAGCAAACCTCAGAGAGTAGAAGTGCCTCAACAAAACATAAAAAATCATCAAAAAGAAAATTTGAGTTGCAGATATTGTGAATTTAGTTTTAAAAGCAAAGATGAGTTGAAAACTCATTTAAAAACACACAACAAAAGAAAGTTTAAGTGAGCTCATTGCAGTTATGAATCCAATTTCAAATCAAACTTAAAAATTCATATTCTGACTCACAGCAATACAAAGTTGTATAAATGTTCTGACTGCTCCTATGAATGTAATCATAAAGGAGACTTAAAAAGACACATGCTTTCACACACAAACGTAATAAATGTTCTGACTGTTCCTATGAATGTAATCAAAAAGGAAGCTTAAAAATACACATGGTTTCACACACAAACGTTAAATTATTTAAATGTTCTGACTGTTCCTATGAATGTAATCAGAAAGATTACTTAAAAAAGCACAAACTTAATAAGCATTAAAAGAAGAAAGTTGGGTGGTAATTTTTAATTTCTTTTTTTCACTATTTTATAATTGTATATGAAACCCCAGGGTGAAAAACCCCACGTTAAAAGTTGGTTTTTAAAAAAGAAATGCAAGACTATTTTTTTTCTTTTGTTTAACTTCAAAGGCAATATTGTAGCACTTTATTTGTTTATGTAGTATTTATATTAATGTTTTTGTAAGTTTTTCTATTAAAATCTTCATTTTCAGCTTTAATAAAATAATCTTTTTTTAATTTTAAGTGACGTGTCTTCCCTCTATTGTTTATAAACACAAATCACGCTTTAGTTTTTAACAATGTTCACTGAAAAGATGGGTAGTGTCTCTAAGATCCCCTACACCACATGCAATTTTTCCTATATTGGTGAAATGTTAAAATCCCTACCATTTTGTATAGAAAAACATAAGGCAGATATAAAAAGATAAAACACAAGTAATGCCATTTTCTTTTATATTACAAATCAATACAAAATAAATTGGGATAATGCTAACTTTATATTCAAGTCAAAATTAAAGAACCGAAATAGATTAACTGAATCATTTATAAAAATATTACCTAATTTCATTACTTATGTTTTTTTTTAAACTTTGATGCTGTTTCGGTTGGTTTTCTGAGTCCATATTCAAGAAATATATTTGCACACTAAATAATAGCTAAGTTCTAGATCCTTATTATTGTTTTAATTTTTTGGTTATCGTGTTTATAGCATTGCAGTTATTTCTTTTTTGGTTTTTGTCTGTCTAGTGCTCGGTAGCATCTGAAGAGGGAGAAAGGGTTTATCTCTGAAACTGTTATGCATTATATACCTTTTTAATTTCCCTTTTTGCTTTTCATTTTTTTACTTGATGTTGTCATCTTCATTTTAATATTTTATTTTTTATTATTTTAATTAGAGTGGTTTTAAAAAAAATATATAAAATTTTATTTATTTATATTATATATATATATATATATATATATATATATATATATATATATATATATATATATATATATATATATATATATATATATATATATATATATATATATATATATATATATATATATATATATATATATATATATATATATATATATATATATATATATATATATATATATGAACTGACTGGGTCCCCGGCCCCAGCATACTCCAGCCAAAATTCAGGGAAAACTGGGGTTTTCCTGTCAGGGTTAAAATTGGAAATTATACGGTACTTAAGGGGACAGGTCAATTTCAAAATATTTTTTACTTTGTAAAATTAAAATACAACGTATAACGTAATTTTATTATCTAATGAGCCTCTTGAAAGAACTTGCCAAATAAAAGTTTTGAAATAAGTAAATTTTTAAAGTCAAACCTTTTATCAGATACGAAGACCTTTAAATTTTCGAAACTATACCAACTTATAAAACTACTACGTACAGCGTTACTACCCAATCATCATTAGGTTGCTTTTCACCTAATTACGAACTGATTTATACATTGGATCGCAAAGTCATAAAAGATTTGTTCAAATTCGTACTTAAGAATTTTCCTGAGTGATACCATTATTGTTAGCAATGTATATATATATATTTATCGTTATTTGAATTCTCTTACCCATGTTACATATACTGTATATGTAATTTCACTTACTTAATTGAAGAACTTCAAGCGATATCTATTCTCTACATAAGGTTCAGTATACATAATTCCACTTTAGGTTCTTTTTACGATTAGACTCGAGACATTTAAATCTTGCTTTGAACAATAAGATTGCTTTAGCACCATTTACTGATCTTGAAGAATGCGTTCGTCGCACATTTTGAAGGGGCATCGAGCATAAAACCACATTTCATTGGATCCAAAAGGAAGTCTGCTTCACCTTTCTGTACAAACTCTTTTGACCAGATAACCATTTAGGGGCGTTAAGGTATGATTTTGTAAAGGCATTTCGTCATGGATGACTCCTTAGGGAAGTATCCTACAACTATTTTCGTACTTTGGTTCAATTACGTCATCAATAAATCTGGTCCAGTCCTGTACTCTATATAGACGACGTTGCTTTATATATCTCTGAAGGCGACATCATTCACAATAGACAAGATAATTCATGGTATTATGTATAAAGCAGTAAGCTAAGAAACCCTCTCGCTAGATCATGAGAAGGAAAAATATATGAAGGACATTATATGCCGCATGGGCATATCAAATATTGTCCCCTCTCGACCCTAATAACATGAAACAAATGTAGAGATACAAGGAGTATCAAAAATAATAATGGGCATCTTCATTTTTTGAAAACCCTACAACCAGTATCCCAGTCATTAGTGAAAGCGATTACAGATTCTGATACGATGCGTATAACCTGTTTTCACCATAAAAATTCCAATTAAATTAAGCATGTATAGTTCTTTTAACTGGAACCATTAATCAAGGCAAAGTCTCTATAAATGGTAGAAATATACAAAAAAAATAACTTTTAATAACTCTCTTTTAAAAGCTCTACCACATTCTGAAACAAGTAATTCCAAATATTAACTACTTGGTTACTAAAGAATAGTTTTCTTAAATCCAAGCTAAATTTCATTTTAAAATTATAATCTCTAGTTCACCCATCATGGTTTAGTTTGAAAAATTTTAAAACCTCAATCAAATCCCTGTAAGAAATATTTCCATAGAAAACATGCCCAGTTGTTTCAAGTTCATTTTCAAAACCAAAAATTTTTAGGTTTAGAGATAGTCAATGTTTTCAGGTTAGTTCTCAAAACATGTACACAATAATTAATAAACGACTTAACATAACTATTACTGAACCTCCTCTCTACCTCCATGCTCTTCTAAGCAATATTAAAGTTTAGAATTAACATTTTGATACCTGAAGGTAGATTTGAAGACCCTTTCAAATATATACTTTAAAAAAAAAATAAAAAAAATCCTTATTTTTGCCCTATCTCGTTCATTAGGCTAATTAAGATTCTTACTAGAGTTACCAAAGCGAAGTACATTTTTTTTTCCATTGAAATTCATTCGCAACTTGACACTCCCCAAACAAGAATTTATTCAAATTATGCTACAAACTAACCTTCGATACTTAAGATTCCCGAAAGAGAAGTACACAATGAATGCATCTGGCATAATTTTCTTTAATTAAAAACTATTTCATTAACATTTAGCAGCAGCATTTTCGGAATGTTGAATATATTATTATTAAATAAAGTAAAATATATTGAAAATTATGAATATGGAAACAAGAAACTTTCCTTCATATATTTTATTAATTAATAATAGTAAAAAAGATGAACCTAAAAACAAACATTGATATAAAAATAAATAAAGGCAAATGAAGCTGTAAAAATCTCAATTGACACATATATATATATATATATATATATATATATATATATATATATATATATATATATATATATATATATATATATATATATATATATATATATATATATATATATATATATATATATATATATATATATATATATATATATATATATATATATATATATATATATATATATATATATATATATATATATATATATATATATATATATATATATATATATATATATATATATATATAAACTTGTTTTCTTGATTAAAAATTAGCTTCGACTTCGTGAAAGAATGCCTTTCTACATGGAAACAGAGCCCATCTCATATGCAATCACTAAGTGGATTGTTGAGTCCTTAAAAGTAGTGAAGGATAACAGCGTAAAGAGCCAAAAAGCTGATGCAGGACTTTGATGGATGTTCAACTACAGACGAGAAACGGAGGAAGTATTTGTACTGTTGTATTCATGAACACAACCGATGTTTCTAGACTGTAAGAAATTAACATTAAAAAGGAAATATCCAAATGACATATATGATTATATGTATATATAAACACTACTAAAGCTTTTTTGTCTATTATACATAATATGTAAACCTTTTTTCATTATCCTATATATATATTTTATTTACATGTTTCATTCCTTGAAGAATGATAGTGAGGAAAATGATTTTTAGTTGTTAATAACAACATTTCAAATTGATATAAAGATTTAAACTTAATATTTCATTTTAGGGAAATTTTGGACCAAAAATTGTTGCATTCAAAATGTTATCGTTTATATCTCGAAAATAGTTGTGCGCGAACAAAAATTAATGACATTATTATTAAAGAGCTGACTTTGCTGTATATGGAAAAGAAAATTTGGTGGAGATATCTTAAAACTAAAGTTATGAAGGGAAAAAAAAGTATGTTGGTACAACTTATTTTTTGTTTTTGGATTAAGAAAACAACCTTGGATCTTTAACTTAAGAGTTGGCACGGGTTATTGAACACCAAATTGAATTTAAATTTCACACAAAAGTTGCAATCACTATAGAACACGTAGAAGTTTAATATATAGTATATATATATATATATATATATATATATATATATATATATATATATATATATATATATATATATATATATATATATATATATATATATATATATATATATATATATATATATATATATATATATATATATATATATATATATATATATATATATATATAAACTAATGAAACAAACCTTTTTGAGGCTGGACACGAAAGTAAAGCTTGATGTGGAAGTTACTGTACAAGTTTTAATCTCCACCTCCTGGCCGCATAGTCTGTCTTTCCTAGCTTCCTTCTTTATTTCTCAGGGCTATAATTTTCTCTTTTCTTTTCCATTTTCATCTTTCTTTTCAGGTGTGGCAAAACCTTCACATAATTCACCTTGCTCTACAATTCCTAAATTATGTTTGGTCATTACCATCCACATTGCTATCTTAACATACATGACACCTTTATATTGGTCCTTTTGGAACTATTTTCCACACCCTTGAATGCAAACTTTCATTTAAGTTTTGCGTCTTTCCCGTGCATCTCAGGAGGAGAGCATCTGATGTCAAATCTTTAAATATCTTTGCATCCAAGATAGAATTAAGCACCTTCTTTGATATCGGGTGAGTAAAATTTTTGGGGTCAGGTTCTTTTCCCTCATGTTCTGCCTTCTTATAAAAACACCAAGAATCCTTCCCTTCTGGACACAAATGATGAACTCCAATGGGTTCTTTTGGTGTTTGAACATGATGGTAAAAAGATGCCATGATAGCGTTTTTCATTTTCTCAATATTCCCAACATTTTCTGTTAATCGCTTTGTTATAAAAATTAGAGAAAGCGTTTATTTTTGCTTCTGTTAGAAAATATTCCTTTTCTGTGCACTCTCTTAAGCCTTCATCCTTAACCACCTGATTTAATACTCTCTTCATACGTTTATTAATGTGATTATGACATTCTTCTTTTTTAACATTAATATCTCCATAGGGGGATATTTCATTTACCTTAGTATGGGCCTTTGAGTCCCCATCTGTCACCATAGTTGTATACCACAAATTGCTGTTCTTCGACCTTTCCCATAGAATTCTAGCAATTTCTGGTTCCATACTTCCTGAACTGAATTCAGCTGAAAAGTTTTGGTCACATTCATTCTTTTCCTTATGCTGCTTTACCCACTCATCAAACTTACTTTCTTTCAATTTTTTTTTATTCAGTGCACACTTCTGGCAGAAGTTACTAAGAACATGGAAATCGACTATTATATTGGTTTCTGAATCCACTACATAGCCAATGCCAATATGTGAGTGATGACCTTGGATTTTCCAAGGACCATCAAAGCATACAACAATCATAGCCCTTCCAGACTCATTCACACTGTTAGGAAAATATTTCTCATAATGCTTATGCACAACTGCCCTACACCTTTCCAAGATTAACTTTCCTTGCTCCTCTATCTCCAGTAGTAACAACCTTCCAACTTTACCAATCTGGGTTTAGGGATGGTACCGGCAAATTAAAAGCTGTAAAAATACTTGCCAATGCTTTATAACCAACCCCCATATTAGCATTTATCATACTGAATCTAGCAATTATGTCAGACACTTCCTTTCCTCTTACATATTTGGTAGGACAAGCTCGCATTGAAGCTTCCAATCCACAGTCTTCGTTACAACATTTCAGTGTATAAAAGGGTGTTGACAAATTATATTTACCCTTAGCTTTTTCAATTTTAAAATCCCTACCTCCACACGACCTAC
This sequence comes from Armadillidium nasatum, assembly GCA_009176605.1. Lineage (NCBI taxonomy): Eukaryota > Metazoa > Arthropoda > Malacostraca > Isopoda > Armadillidiidae > Armadillidium > Armadillidium nasatum. The sequence continues at coordinate 53,477 of SEYY01020709.1, read as the reverse complement.
AACATGTAGATTCGCCAATCAACTTTCCAAGCTGAGACTTTTGCATTAAAACATAATGATCATTATCTTCCTCATTTGCAATATTTCCCTGATTTAGCAAATCCTTATCAAATTCCTCAATAATCTTTTTCCTTTTTTTTACGCTATTCAATGTCTTATTTTCATTTATTTCATCATTATCAGATAAATTCAATCCAAGATTGAGTCCATCCTCACTATGAGGGCAGCTTTCAAGATCTTTCTCCACCCTCTCCTCATCTTTGGACTCCAAATTTACATCCTTCATGGGTGGTTCTTCAACTTTCTCACTCTGTGAAACAGGAGCGTCGTAACGTCTCTTGTGCAAATGTTCAGCATTCTTTCTACGTGCCAATTTCTTCTTGCTTGGAGGCATTCTAAAATGATAAAATTAAAAAGGAATAAATCTTACAAATCTTGTTAGTATTATCAACAATAATAATTTTTAATAATAATAATAAAAAAAAGATACTGAATAATATAAATATAATAATATATATATATATATATATATATATATATATATATATATATATATATATATATATATATATATATATATATATATATATATATATATATATATATATATATGTAATATACAATGTCACAATGCGGATATGCTATGTCAGTATATAAGTATAATAATACTATGTCAGTATAATAATACTAACAACAGGGGACGAACAAAACAATTTGACGAACAGTGTGGAAATATTAAATGTTATATAAAATGGTCAAGTTCAACAGGAAAGTAAAAACTCCATCACTACGAAAGTGAGCATAATCGGATAGGATAAGTGAGAGGTGACGCTGGAGAGGTATATGGAGCACATCAGGGAAGTACTTGCAGTGAAGGCAACCAAGAGAGGGCAACAGGCATAGCAAAATGAGCAAGAAGAGGGAACCTCTCACGCATGAGTGATGTTGGTATGATCCAGATGTAATTGAGCGAGGAC
>SEYY01020709.1:42500-47500 GCA_009176605.1 Armadillidium nasatum | reverse complement strand
GAAATTAAAAGAAAGGTTTGAAACAATTTCAAAAGTAATGTAATTGATATTCGAAAACGTGGCAACTCTCTCTCTTCTATATATATATATATATATATATATATATATATATATATATATATATATATATATATATATATATATATATATATATATATATATATATATATATATATATATATATATATATATATATATATATATATATATATATAAAGGTGTTTCAAATAGAATTAAAATAGGGAATAATTGGAGGAGATATAAATGGAAGCATCTGAAAATTGAATTTCCGTTCAAACTGTTTCGTCGTCACAATTGCAAGAATTGCCAATCCACAAATAAATAATATATTTATTATTTTTATTATAACTATTATGATTATTATATTTCTATTATTTTATTTATTATTATTATTATTTTTTTACATTTTATTAAAAAAAAAATAAAGGAAGACTTAAAAAAAATATAAATATGATTTTTTCGTACTTACAACTGATCAGTTGTCTAACCTGTTTTCGCAGCTTGAGTACAACCGCACTCTCGCTTCACTCTTTCAATCAATCTTGGATTTTCATTGGCTGGCTGCTTTAGATTTTCATTGGCTGGCTGCTTTTGTAGATCCAAAACCCACGAAACCGCTTTTCAACTGCAAATTCAATCTCACAACCTATATATATATATATATATATATATATATATATATATATATATATATATATATATATATATATATATATATATATATATATATATATATATATATATATATATATATATATATATATATATATATATATATATATATATATATCAATGAAATCTAGGGTAAAAAGTTACAATGTTTCAGTTAACTATAAACCTTTAATCTGATAAATCTAAACGCTGTACATTAGCTATGTTTGAAATTTTTTTTTCATTTTTTTTGGCAAATCCAGAAGACAAGACAAAAGAGAATTCCACAAAACAGATGTGGCTGGCTGGCTAAGACGGAATCAGGCACCACAGTTGACAAGCATAGAGTTCCCTATGTATTTTCAGTACTCACAAAATTTATGTGTAGACAATGCACCAGTTAATAATAATAACAATAATAATAATAATAATAATAATAATAAAAATAATAATAATAATAATAATAATGACTGACGGGATGGATCATAAAGAAAATTTCTACAAGAGTAAACAATGATCATTTCAATTAAAAAAAAAAAAAATTTTTTTTTTTTTTTTTTTATTATTATTATTTTATATTATATTATTATTATTATTATTATTATTATTATTATTAATAAAAAAAAAATTAATATTAATACAACAATAAAATGAAGCAGCCAATCTAAATTATAAATTGTGGGATTAACAACAGATTTGAGTCATTCTTTCTCTGTTGGTTGTACAAAATCACAAATTTTGAATTTCACTTGTTAGTGAAAAAGTAAATTTCAATTTTTGACTCACACAAGTCTTATTAATGAGAAATATATTAATGACATACAGAATCCATGACCGCCCTGGAAACAGGAACTTAAAGACTTGACCAGTTTTTAAGGACAATCAAATTTAGGCAAGTTCATATCTGTAGCTGAATCCAGCTATATTTTAACAATGTTTCAATAATCTTTTTAAAGCTTGTAGTTTCTGCTCTTTCCAAACAAAAAGAAAAATTTTTTGAGATTTTTTAAATTCCCAACTACCCACTACTAATTTCACTGTAAAAAAGAAACTGATGCCTCCTTACCATTCCTCGACCTAAAGATCTCCAGAAGGAAGCATGAATATTCCTCAACCATATACAGAAAGACCTTCTCTCTAGGATTTAATTTCTTTAGTCATATTACTCTAACTTATAAATGCAATACTACTTTTTACACCTTTCACCTCTCTTCCTCCTTTCCCAACATAAATAAAGAGTCCCAGTTTTTAACAGAATTCTTCAATCAATCACAATTATATCATGTTTCCTTAATTTCTAAGTTGATTAACTCATTCCTCATCAACAATTATCTACCAACCAACCAAACCAATTCTCACAGCTGAAAGAAAAATTTTATATGTCAAATTATCTTTTTGACTATTTGTACCACAGACTAAATAAAGATCTATCTAGTATACTGTCCCACCATTACCTGCAACTACATATTTGTTTTGTTTTTTATCCAACTACACAATTTAACCATTTTTATTGTATGCCTACTGCCTAATTGGTCAATTTCCTTATCTGTGCAACCTATATATATATATATATATATATATATATATATATATATATATATATATATATATATATATATATATATATATATATATATATATATATATATATATATATATATATATAGCCCACCTGAGAAATGTTGATAAGAGTCATATTCCAAATCTAATTCTTCCAACTTTTTCATTTTCAGATTTCATACCCATTTTATATTCCAAACAATTAATAAACTGAAAACAGAAAATTAAAGTGAATAATAAATATCTTAAAAAACCTTAAAATTTTATTAAAAAAAAAAAAAAAAATTTGACTAAACATGTACGTCTTCATTTAGAATTTTATTTAGACTGACACAGGAGTATAGGAATGAACCATATATTTATATTAATGAATAATATCTCAATATTAAGACTGATGTTTCATAAATATCAATATATAGTATTTAAAAAAAAAAAAAAAAAAAAAAAAAAAAAAAAAAAAAATATCTTTACAACTTATGGGGTCAGAAGGGCAGAGCCCTAAATAAACAAAATGCCCTTGCCCTTCTGCATTACATTTAAATATAATTCTCACATTCAATATTGAAATCAATACATACAGTTAAGAAAGGGAAAAACTACTCAAAATTTAAACTTTTAGGAGTTGCCAAAATTTGGGATTACATGACAACTGTATTTATAATTTTTTTGACAAATATGAACCTTTCTGAATATTTTTATATAAAAAATATATATAGGAAATTAGCAAATAATTATTTAGTAAACTTTTTTGAAAATTGAAACAGGAGAAATCTAACCACTGCATGCATCATATATAAAAATGGCTATTCAGCAGTGCTTTTTTTATAAACATAAATGAATAAAACTACTGTTAAAGGTTATTTAGAACATATAATCTGAATTAAATTAAACTTGTTTGGACTCAAGTTTTCAACAAAAATCAAAGACATGTATGGGAGAAAAATTTATGCAAATTTTTGTCAAAATGACTCGATAATTAACCTGTAAATAGTCAAATCACTGAAATTCATTTTGTTATACTTGAACTTTTCATGTTGGCTGCTGAAAATAATTTTGAATTATCACAAATACCAATAATCATGAAAGTTTTGTAAAAAATATTATTTTTGGGCATAGCTTTTTTTTCTACCCATGCAAAGTTCATAAAATTTTCCTTATAGTTACGAAAATAAAACTAAAGAATTAAGATTAAACCTATTCCATACGTACAACACAACAAAAACTTTTTTTCTTTCAATTATGTCATGCTATAGGGCCAGGGTTTAATTCCCCTATAACAAACTTTAAATATTGAGTTTATATATATATATATATATATATATATATATATATATATATATATATATATATATATATATATATATATATATATATATATATATATATATATATATATATATATAAGTAAAACCCTGGAAAGTCTACTGAATTTATGTCTGACAATTTAAAGTTAGCAACCCATGGCATTTTCTGCAGGTCAAAACAAATACATCATTTTCCTACAGCTCGACTTATGTTCAAATTTTAATCTGATTTAAAGTTATTATTGCGCTTATCAGTGTTTTTGTTTATTTCAACTCCATATCATCATCAATATATTTTCCAGCAATCAAAATTCATTTGCATACAAAATCTGTGGTTCAAGAGTCTAACCATGGTCTATTTGGTCTCTGACAAGTCAAATTTTTTTAAGTCTTAATAGCACTGTAAAGCTGGTAAATTTTGGTAATTATTTAGAGACATGGGCCCAAAAAAAAATTTTTTTTAAACTAAGTACGTTAGAAAATAATAATAGTAATTTTTATAATATTAATAGACGTAAATGAAATGAAAGCTAAATAATAATACAAATGGTTAAAAATTTGTACTGATATGTCAGTTTCCATATATTGATATTTCTATATAGGCTGACTTCTTATATATATATATATATATATATATATATATATATATATATATATATATATATATATATATATATATATATATATATATATATATATATAACACTAAAATTTTTAGAGGTCAAAAGTATTAAAATTTTAGGTTACATAATTTTTTTGAGATAAAAAAAATATTGATGATTCAAAACTAAGAATAAAATATTGATAAATCCACTTTAGAAATATAATTTAAAGTTTTATTATACTATCATAAAAATATCGATATATATCGCTTCACTTTTTCTAGGATTCCCAGATGGCATTTGACATCTGAAAAGACCTGTTATTGATTTATCTATTTTTATATTTTACTTATCGTAAAACCATTTTTACTTTTTCCTAATTTTGACTGTTTTAACTACCCCTTCTTCTCCCTTAGTGTATGGGTACGATTGAGCAGGAAGACATTGGTATGCCATTTCTCCACCAGGACAACAGCGTCCTTTGTAATAGGTTCAATCACTTCTAAACTCTAAGGCAGCATCACAGTTAACTTGCCCTAAAAATTCACATTCTCTCATGATGATATAAGTTCTTATTCAGACGATTAGAGGGTAAACTCACTTTCACAAACCATAAAACTACTTTCAGGTTTCTCTCCGGGTCACAAAAAGTTATTGAGGTAAAAGCCAGACAGTGGTTCATTTTGATATTCCTTCCATGGACAATCTTCCTTTGTCACTCACCAATATTACTAAAGTGGGAGAAAACATGAAATGTTTTGTACCTAGATCAAAAAGAAAGTATGTACACCTCATAAATTATGGGAAAATGCACCCAGCAGCAGACCAGAAGACCTTGCTGATGAGAAACTTTTCAGGACTT
>SEYY01020709.1:5000-27500 GCA_009176605.1 Armadillidium nasatum | reverse complement strand
TAATACTTTTATAACGTAAGTAAATTTTACTCTTGTATAGCTCTGATAAGAATCGTACGCCTGGCAATGTCATTTTTTAATTTTTTTTTTTTCGAAATTGGAAAAAAGGGGAAATGCCCCAAATCGTTGACAGGAAAAGTAGTCGACAATATCATCACTCACGGGTTGGGGGGTACGGTATAGCACCAAATGTTCGTATAGCACCAAAATTTGTTTGTTAGTTCATCAATTGTCGTACAAAATCAGTTTTTAAAATTTTTTTTTTTAATTTATTTTCAAATATTTTATAATTTTCTCACCCAAAATTCGGCAAAGATTCCAAAAATGTTTTCCTTTTTTACGTAGGTAGGTAGGTTCAGTAGTTTTTGAAATATATATAAGTATGTAAAAGTGCAGGCTGACATATATCTAAAAAAAAAAAAAAAAAAAAAAAAAAAAAAAAAAAAAAAAAAAACCATACTCCTGTAGGTGCGAGCACCTGTCAGCAGGATCTTTCGAGGAAGATCCTAGAGTTTCTTGGGCCCTACGGCGGATACCGCTGGCTGGGCCAGGCCTATCGCGGATTCCGGGGAGTTTTCCCATCAGTGGCAAGAGCACTCCACTGATGTACTCATTTAACGATTGAGTCATTCGAAGCAAAGCGCAAGGAGAAACCGCTCACATTTCCCACTCCGGCCAGGCCTCGAACCCTGGACCTCTCGTTTGCTATCACAAGTGCTCGATCGACTGAGCTATATGCTGATATATATATATATATATATATATATATATATATATATATATATATATATATATATATATATATATATATATATATATATATATATATATATATATATATATATATATATATATATATATATATTCGTAATAAATTTTAAACTAATAATAATAATAATAATAATAATAATAATAATAATAATAATAATAATAATAATAATAATAATAATTCTTAATAATAATAAAAATAAAAAAAAAAAAATTTATTTTTTTATTAATTTTATTATTATTAATTATAATTAATACAAACAAACAAACATACTGATGCACACACACACACACTCATGCACACTCATACACACTGCACACTCATACACACTCATGCACACACTCATACACTCACACTCATGCACACACACACTCATGCACACGTAAACACACTCATGCACACTCATACAAACTCATGCACACACACACTCATGCACACTCATACACACGCAAACACACTCATCCACACTCATGCACACTCATACACGCAAACACACTCATGCACACACACACACACTCATGCACACTCATACACACGCAAACACACTCATGCACACTCATACACACTCATATATATATATATATATATATATATATATATATATATATATATATATATATATATATATATATATATATATATATATATATATATATATATATATATATATAAAATAAAAAAAAAAATAAAATATATAATATATATATATATATATATATATATATATATATATATATATATATATATATATATATATATATATATATATATATATATATATATATATATATATATATATATATATATATATATATATATATATATATATATATATATATATATATATATATGGTAAAGGTGGAGATTGTTTCTGAGTTTCGATTGTTAAAAAATATCGAAAATCGAAAATATCGGAGAAGCCTATCGTAAACAAGAGAGTTGCCCGAGGTACTATTACTAGACATAGACACAATTATTATTACTTACTTTTCTAGCAGAACCTAATTCGACTTATCATAACCTGAACTACCGAAATTGCTGTAAAAAGAGGCCTAACCTACACAAGAATTTGCCGTAAAAGAGACCTAACGTACACAAGAACGTTTGCACGACATAGTAGCCTAGGGTAGGGCTAATTATAGGCAGGAAAATATCGATTAAAATAAAATATCGATATAAAAATTATCGAAACTCAGAAACAATCTCCACCTAAGCCTATATATATATATATATATATATATATATATATATATATATATATATATATATATATATATATATATATATATATATATATATATATATATATATATATATATATATATATATATATATATATATATATATATATATATGGGTGTGCGTGGTTGTAATTAGTGCAGTGCAGGGAGGGACATTCAAAGAAACTTTGGGGGAGGGAAGGAAATATACAAACCGGAGAAAGCGAATTTAGTCCTTCTTGTATAAAAAAAATAAGTTGTTGTTGTTGTTGTTGTTGCTAGGTACTCTTGTTTCGTATTATTATTATTATTATTATTATTATTATTATTATTATTATTATTATATAATAATAATAATAATAATAATAATAATAATAATAATAATAATAATAATAATAATAATAATAATAATAGTAATAAAAATAATAGTTGCCTCCTTCCAAATTTAATTGATTTACATTAATTAAAAAAGAATTGAAATATGGAAATTTTAAGCTTCCTCTTTTGGTTGGCATGTTTGTCGTATCGCATTTTTGAAAGATTTCATAATTATCTGTTGCCGTCCGTGTTAATTTCACTCCTCCAACAGAAAATGCTCGCACCTTTCAATATGTGTACACAAAATCACACACACACACACACACACACACACACACACATACACTCATATATATATATATATATATATATATATATATATATATATATATATATATATATATATATATATATATATATATATATATATATATATATATATATATATATATATATATATATATATATATATATATATATATATATATATATTTTTTCGTAATAAATTTTAAACAATAATAATAATAATAATAATAATAATAATAATAATAATAATAATAATAATAATAATAATAAAATTTATTTTTTATATTATTTGTTAATAATAACGTGTAAAAAGATCGCCATTTTAAAGTTTTAGGATTCACAGTTCTTGCTTATTTTGTCTATTTCTCTAAAACTTCTTTTTCTTTGAAATCACACACACACACACACACACACACACACATACCTAATCATACACACTCACACTCATGCACACACGCACTCATGCACGCACACACACACACTAATTCACATACAAACTCTCATGCACACTCATACACACACACACACTCATGCAAACTCATACACACATACTCACACACACATACTCATGCACACTCATACACTCATGCACACACACACTCATGCACTCATACACACACAAACACTCATGAACACTCATACACACTCACTCATATATATATATATATATATATATATATATATATATATATATATATATATATATATATATATATATATATATATATATATATATATATATATATATATATATATATATATATATATATATATATATATATATATATATATATATATATATATATATATATATATATATATATATATATATATATATATATATATATATATATATATATATATATATATATATATATATATATATATATATATATATATATATATATATATATATATATATATATAGGCCAGCCTTCAGTTTGAGCTAGCTACATATTTAAAAAAGTACTTAACGTACGTAAAAAAGGATTATATGTTTAGAATCCTTGTCGAATTTTAGGTAAGAAACATTGGAAAAATAAAAATAAATTCTGATAATAATATTCATATAAGTAAAGTTTACTTATTTTTAACTCTCGCGAGAATCGTACGTCTGGTAATGTCTGTTTTTTTTTCAATTTTTTCGAAATTGGAAAAAATGGGAAATACCCCAAATCGTCGACAGGAAAAGTTGTCTACAGTATCATCATCACTCACGGGTCGGGAGGTACGTGGGGCCGAGCCCCCCGTAGACAAATGTTCGGTATAACACCAAATTTAAGTTTGTTACGTCATCATTTGTCGCTTGTTACGTCATCAGTTATCGTACAAAATCATTTTTTTTTTAAAATTTATTTTCAAACATTTTACACTTTTCCTACTTGAAATTCAACAAGGATTCTAAAAATGTAATCCTTTTTGACGTACATTAAGTACTTTTTTAAATATGTAGCTAGCTCAAACTGAAGGCTGACCATATATATATATATATATATATATATATATATATATATATATATATATATATATATATATATATATATATATATATATATATATATATATATATATATATATATATATATATAGGCCAGACTGCAGTTTGAACCACACAAATATTTAAAAAATTACAGAAAGTACGTAAAAAAGAATTATATTTTTAGAATCCTTGTCGAATTTTAGGTAAGAAAAATTCTGAAATAAAAAATAAATTCTTATAATAAATGTTATCACATAAGTAAATTTAACTTTTAAGAATCGTACGTCTGGCAATGTCACTTTTTTAGAATTTTAGAAATTGAAAAACATGGAAATACCCCAAATCGTCGACAGGAAAAGTAGTCAACAATATCATCATCACTCACGGGTCGGGGGGTACGGGGTAGACAAATGTTCGGTTGTTTTACATGCCCTACTTTTTAATTATCAACTTATCGTACATATATATATATATATATATATATATATATATATATATATATATATATATATATATATATATATATATATATATATATATATATATATATATATATATATATATGTGGTGTGGGTGGGTGTGTGTGTGTGTGGGTGGGTACATATAAGGAACGAACAAAAGGTTCCACAAGAAGTGAAATGAAGACAGAGAAGAAAAAAACGAAAACGGCGGTTAGTTCAAATGACAATTTAAATTCAAGTCTGTAAAGGTTGCCAAGGTTGCCAGAAAGCTCTTACTAAATTATTATTATTATTATTATTATTATTATTATTATTATTATTATTATTATTATTATTATTACTATGATCAATATTATTTTATTATTATTATTAGTATTTTATTATTATTACTATTATTTATTTTAATAACATTACAAAGAAACTAAAAGAAAAATTTGGAAAATCATTAAAAAAGTAATTTAATATTGAAAAAATTGGCAACACTCTCTCTCTCTCTCTCTCTCTCTCTCTCTCTCTCTCTCTCTCTCTCTCTCTCTTTTTTTTTTTTTTTAATTGTTAATTTCACTCCTCCAACAGAAAATGCTCGCACCTTTCAATATGTGTGCACAAAATCACACACACACACACACACACACACACACACACACATATATATATATATATATATATATATATATATATATATATATATATATATATATATATATATATATATATATATATATATATATATATATATATATATATATATATATATATATATATATATATATATATATATATATAATGTGTGTATAAACACTCCCGCATACATACACACTCGCTTACATACGCACTGACACACACACACAAATATTGAAATTGTTGTTTTAAATTCCGAAGAAATATATGCCGTAGTAATGGCATCCGCAGAGCATCCTCATCAAAATTAACATCCGCATCCGCACTTGTGAAAATTATACATCCGCATCCACACTTTCGAAAATTTAACATCCGCATCCGCATTTTTTAAAATTCAACATCCGCATCCGCACTTGAAAATTCTATATCCGCAACCGCAGATGAGAAAAAAGTACATCCGTTTCATCATATATATATATATATATATATATATATATATATATATATATATATATATATATATATATATATATATATATATATATATATATATATATATATATATATATATATATATATATATATATATATATATATTCCACAGTTGCTGAAGTCTTTGAATGTCGTCAAGTAAATGGCCGACCACCATGCTCAATCCACAGAACTACAAAGTGAAATCCAGAAAAAAAAAAAAAAAAAAAAAAAATTTTTTTTTTTCAATTTACACTAGAGATGGGCATATCAGAAATCAGGTAAAGTAAAAGGTCGACATGCTGCAAATTTTTTTTTTTTTAAATTTTTTTTTTGGGGGGGAGGCTTTTTATTTGCTTTTTGTTATATATTTTTTTGGGGGGGAGGGTTTAAAATTTCAACATCCGCATCCGCACTTTCGTAAGCTTAACATCGATTCAGCGCTTTCGAAAGCTCAACATTCGCATCCGGACTTTCGAAAGTTCAACATCTGCATCAGTTTCGAAAGTTCAACATCCGAATCAGCACTTTCGAAAGCTCAACATCCTCATTCGCCCTTTCGAAAGTTCAACTTCCGAATCAGCACTTTCGAAAGCTTAACATCCGCATCCGCACTTTCGAAAGCTTAACATCCGCATCCGCACTTTCGAAAGCTCAACACCCGAATATATATATATATATATATATATATATATATATATATATATATATATATATATATATATATATATATATATATATATATATATATATATATATATATATATATATATATATATATATATATATATATATATATGCCAGACTTCATTTTGAGCCAGCTACATATTTAAAAAACTACTTAGCGTACGTAAAAAAGGAGTATATTTCTATTTTCCTTGAAGAAATTTGATAAGGAAAAATTGGGAATTAAAAAAAAAATATATATATATTTATTTTATTAACAACGAAATTTATATTATTTATATTAGTATCGTACGTTTGGCAGCGCACGTCTGAAGCATAGTCTGGCGTCTTTTTATGAGTCAGATTCCGAAAATTAAAAGGTGCTTTAATTTAGCGAGTTTGTAAAAAATTGTAACAAAAATGTAAATATATATATATTTTGGTGTAATATGGCAGTAGGGTACGATCCTACGTTCAAAGCTGCAACAAGAAAATTTTTTTGCTTGCTAAGACCTGTGTGATGCGGAAAAAAAACATAAAAAAACGCTCTTTCATTTGAAATTATGAATTTCTTTAACAAAACAAAATTTATTGGTCGTCATTGCCAGTAATCACCTTTCGTATTATTATTATTATTATTATTATTATTATTATTATTATTATTATTATTATTATTATTATTATTCATTTATTTATTTATTTATTTACTATCTTTTTATTTATTTACTTTTTAACAATGAACGAAAAACAATATCCAAATTTAATAATTTAAAAATATAAATGCAGTAAGTTAGTTAGTTGGCAACTTTTCCCTTGGAGTTAGTTGAGTCCGAGTGAACACTCATTCAAAGTTTCAAACTGCATTTGGAATACGGGTAACATTTCCAATTAGATATAGAGAGAGGGAACTAGGACTAAAACCCAAACACTCTCCCTCTACGTACGTAATAATTCTATTTAAAAAAAAATTTATCAACACTCTCTCCTTCTCTCTCTAAGCGGAACAAAAAATACGAAAATAACAAAAAACAGACAAATGGTATCAATTCTCCCTTTTTTGTGCGAGTCAAATGACAATGTTTCGATGCGTTGGTTGCCAGTAATTATTAATAAATGTATTATTTTATTATTATTATTATTATTATTATTAGTAGTAGTAGTAGTAGTAGTAGTATTTTATTATTATTTATTTATTTAAATTTTAGGAGAAAGAAAGCAAATGAAAGAGTTGGAAATTAATTAAAAAACTAGTATATTTGAAAAATTGACAACTCTTTTTTTCGTTCACCTCTAGCTACCTAGCCAGTAAGAGTTTGCATTTGAAATTTTTAACGACAGTCAACGACAAATCTTTCTTGAGGGTAAAGGTAGTGGTACAGAACCGGAAAAAATAGGGATATTGTAATAAAAGTATATTAAATTATTAATATTTTATATCAAAATATATAGATAAATTTAAAAAAAAAAAAAAAGCATTGTAAAAGGTATTTATATAAGAATGTTCAAAACCCTTTCAAAATAGGTATGAAAAAAAAAAAAAAAAAAAAAAAAAAAAAAGTATATATAGTATATATATATATATATATATATATATATATATATATATATATATATATATATATATATATATATATATATATATATATATATATATATATATATATATATATATATATATATATATATATACTGTACTCAGTTTATCGGTTAATTTTATGCACGGTTGGAGATTGGTCCTTCATTTTTAAGCCCGTGTCACTCGTAAAGTTTTTACTGTTATTTTTGAAAAAAAAAAAAAAATGTTAAAAAAGGCGCCAAATCGGTAATCTATATACCATGATCAAATACACCTTTTTGAATTTAATTATAATCACAGGCTAATTTAGATTGTGTTATAATCTACTATAGGTAATGTTATTCTTATGTGTTAGTTAATGTACTGCACCAATTTAATTTGGGTGGCACAAGCCAATTGTTAAAAATTATAATAATAATATGCCTGTAACATTGTTGCAGTGAGTTGGGACCTAACAGCCAAATTGAATACTGTTGCAGTATGCACTTAACTATTTTGCCATCAGTCGAATAGAGTAACAACATTATTATATATCTTTTTCTTATCACTTCATAGATTCATATTCAATTTTACTATCTGATAGACAATAAATAAAAAAAAATATAAAACTACATGAAAGATGCCTTTTATAAAAAAATTTAATTGTCATATTTTATTATTACATCCCTTGAATTTCCTTATTAAACAAATAGAGCCAACCACAAATTGAAAGAAAACTTAATCAAAATTATTATTTTTATAATGAAAAATACTCATTCATTATTAGAACTTGGTTTGACAGATCCCATTAAAAATGTGCGTTATTCACTTAATGAAGTACATAGTTACTTTAAAATAATCCAAATTGACAGCGAAGGATAAATTTTTATGAAATATGATTTTTAAAATCACTTTTAAAAAGTGATTTAGTGCATGGTTTCTTTTTATATATAAAATATTGCGATTTCATTTGTGGTGCGTAATTTAGTATTATAGTCTAACCATGTAGAAAAGATTCTTCCCAGTTACTAAAATAGAAATATTTCTTAACTTATTAACTACAAACAATATATAAATTAATTATCAATTAACTGTGGTTTATGGTCTCCATTTCCTTTGATTATCATTAATACTTTCCTGAATCTTTTAATTCACTTATAAACAGTTGGTATGCATGGAGACTATGTATTAACTTGTTGCAAAGAATAAATAATATCCTTTGGTCTCCAGTTTAAAGTTTTGTTAATTAAGAATTTGGCATTTACTCTGATCAAAATTTAAAGCTTAGCATTGTCACAACAAGATAGATCACTTCAAGGAGGTAACATTTAAGTTATATCTGAACATTGTATTGTGAGTCAGGTTATATATATATATATATATATATATATATATATATATATATATATATATATATATATATATATATATATATATATATATATATATATATGGCTTAGGTGGAGATTGTTTCTGAGTTTCGATATTTTTTATATCAATATTTTTTTATGTCGATATTTCAGTTTAATCGATATTTTCATACCTATACTTAGCCCTAGGCTACTATGTCGTGCAAACGTTCTTGTGTACGTTAGATCTCTTTTATGGCAAATTCTTGTGTAGGTTAGGCCTCTTTTTACGGCAATTTCGGTAGTTCAGGTTATGGTAAGTCGAATTAGGTTCTGCTAGAAAAGTAAGTAATAATAATTAATATATATAAATATAGTTTACGATAGGCTTCTCCAATATTTTCGATTTTCAATATTTTTTAACAATCGAAACTCAGAATCAATCTCCACCTTTACCTATATATATATATATATATAGGCTTAGGTGGAGATTGTTTATGATTTTCGATATTTTTTATATCAATATTTTTTTATGTCAATATTTTATTTTAATCGATACTTTCCTGCCTATAACTTTTTTATATAACTCAGTTTCCTTTCTTTCACTGTCATTGTAGTGTATACTTGTTATTCCTTAAATATGAATCTTCAAGATATCAGTGTAATTTGTTCATGCCTCTCTATATTTTCTTTTTACGGCAACTTTGGTAGTTCAGGTTATGATAAGTCGAATTAGGTTCTGCTAGAAAAGTAACTAATAATAATTGTGTGTATGTCTAGTAATAGTACCTCTGGCAACTCTTGTTTACGATAGGCTTCTCCGATATTTTTGATTTTCGATATTTTTTAACAATCGAAACTCAGAAACAATCTCCACCTTTACATATATATATATATATATATATATATATATATATATATATATATATATATATATATATATATATATATATATATATATATATATATATATATATATATATATATATTTTTTTTTTTTTTTTTTTGAAAAAACTAAAAATTTTATTTCAAGTTTATAGTTATGTGAACAAGTTAATAAATTTTTGAAAACATATCTATATATTAATTTAACATAAATAGCCAAAGGTAGTTATATACTGTTGAATAAAGTAGAAAAAAATAAGACATTGCATTTTTTTATTTGAAAATTTTAGTTCTTATAATTGAGAATTTTATTTTATAAATATATAAAATGGAATAGAATTACTTTTCCTATTTCTGGTAATCTTGAAAATTAAGTTAGTGATATTAAGAAATTACCCATTTACGACAGATCTTATTCCTTCACAAAAGCAAATTACGTAGAAAATAAATCTTGGTAGATTTCTGATACTATTATCAAAATGAAATCCATACCAATCATAAGAGATTGTTTATTATTACAAATAAATATATAAGAAAAAATTTTTTTTTGGAAAAATATTCAAATAGACAAAGCAAATTTTTTTTTATATTACAAGAACAAATTTATTTCATTACAAGTATAATAATTTCACAATTATTACAGGTATCTTATGAAGAAAAACTGCTCATTTGTGATGGGATTTTGTAGGAAGGATTTGAACAAGAGGAAGAGTTGCAAAAGGATTTCAAAGATTTTCAATTTACAACGGATACTTCAAATAACGATAAGAGATCATATGGGGTAAGCAGTTAAATATAATTAATAATTGTACTATGAAACCTAGCAAAGAAAGAAAATATATTTAAATATATTATATAATATACTCAGTTAGTGCCCATTGAGAGGAAAGTTACCATGAAAAGGTAGCTATAGATCCATGAGTGCCAAATTTCTATACCCATCAGATTTCAAGTTGCCTTCTTGTTGTATTATGTTTAGTAATTATCTTTTTTTTTTTTTTTTCTTTCCTACTTTCTATTACTTGTGTTTTTTTGGGTCTTGGTTAACACCATCTGTTTCCCCATCAGATCATTTTATACAGATTTTTTCAGTCTTTAGTTAGTATCCTATTGAGCTATACCTAAAAGGCTGTTCTAGCTTTGAATATTTTACTTCTAGACATTAAACTTTATAGATTACTCATTGGTTACCTCTAAGGTAGGGTAGGATTGGTGTCTTGAGAATGGAAAGACCCCCTTAGGTGCTGGCTTGTGTTTAATCATCTCTGCAGGAATTTAGAAATTTTACCTAGAATGGCCAAACAGTAGTAGCATTTATACTTGCTGATTTGTATGTACTTTTGTGGGTGTTCCATTATGTAAGTTATTTTCACGTGCAAAATTTAGAAGTTTTGATGTATAGCTTGTGTCAAATGGCCAGTAATTCAATTTAGCTAAAAATACAAAATAATTCTTTTTGGAAAAATTAATCTTATTTGTGAACTTACCCTGTAGTATTTTATAACACCACTGACACTTGAAATGGTAAAATCTCACTTTCTTTGCTATATATATATAGCAAGTTAAAAATGGTGTACAGATTTGGTATAATGCAGATTTTACAGAGTTATTTTATTTTATTTTATTTTATTTTTTTTTTCAATAGAGAGAAGAAATAAATAAAAAAAAAAAAGTTCCTGTGTTGTCAGATTACTATTGCACTTTCTTTAACAACTCTCTTGTTTATCACTTTTAAAATTATTTAGCGATCGTTTTCTCATTTAAAAGGAAATTTAAGTAAATATTCTTAATTTGTATTTGTATTTGTAGGAGACTTCAAAAGATGTCCTCATTGGGTCAGGGATGCTGAAGGAAGAAGTCGAGGAAGATAAAGAGTCCCAAGAGGATTTTAAGGACTTTGAATACCCAACAGATTATTTGAAAGAGGGCGAGAGAGCACATGAGGTAAAATTAATATATATATATATATATATATATATATATATATATATATATATATATATATATATATATATATATATATATATATATATATATATATATATATATATATATATATATATATATATATATATATATATATATATAATGGGTGATTGATAAATAAGGTCTCTAGCTGCGTAGAGTTTCTTATAGTGAAGGTGAAATCATGTTTGATCATGCATCTGGTTGTATATACAGTTATCTACAAACGTACTAAGTCTGCGGCATGGAAGAAATGACGCTCATTAGACACAATAATATGTCGCAGTTAAGTTTAAAACAGAGATCAGTGATGGAAATGTTGTACATCAATCAAAATTCACATGCATAAAAGCAGTTTATGTTGATGATTGTATTAAGATCCTCCTGTAAGGGAGTTTGACGTGCCATTAGTTGAAGTAGGGATTTAGTTGATGAGGCAAGATCAGGAAGACCAACTTCAGTAGTGTAGCAGAAGAATCAAATAATTGTGGATTACGATTGAAGAAAATAGACGAATGAAGCATAGAAATATTTATCTAAAGCTGGATATTAGTCTAGAAAAAGTACAGTACATCATCCAGTTGGTAAACAACAGAAAAATCTGTGCTTGATCTTGTGGGATCTGCAGCAATTGACAGATGAAATGAAAGAATTGCCTTAAAGTATTTGTCAACAAATCTTTAGCCAGTCTTTACTACAAGGAGAAGTACTACTCATGATGGTGATTAACACTGATTTGTTGGCATGTAACTGGCTTCTGCTTCACAGTTAATATATGAGCTGCATACTTGGAGGTGTAAAAGAAAGATCAAAAAGCCTTATAAGAATTTATATAAACATTATCATAAAACACTGGTTGACTCGCTTCTTTTTATTTTTTCCCTATTTTAACTTGAATAGAAACTATTCTACAATAGTTACAACTATATGACTACAAAGATATATTTTGTTATTTGCAGAGTGACGATGGTTTATCAGAAGACGTAGGAAGGAAATCCAAATGTGTCCTCACTGTCATTATACAACAATATGGCATAGTACTCTCAAAAGACACTTACTAAATCACTCAGAAGATAAAAATTACAAGTGTTCTCAGTGCGAATACGCGTGTAACAGGAAGGAATATTTGACCCTTCATATATTAACACACACTGAAACAAGTTTATTTAAATGTACAGAATGCGAATATACCTGTAATTACAAACAGAGTTTAAACCGTCACTTATTAACACATTCTAAAAGCGAATTATTTAAGTGTTCTGAGTGTGACTACACTTGTAGTCAAAAACATAATTTAATAAATCACATGTTAAACCACAACGAATCCAAGCAGTTTAAGTGTACCGACTGTGACTACTCTTCTAATTGGAGAGCCCATTTGACGCGTCATAAATTAACACATTCGAATATTAAATTGTTTCAGTGCAATTTTTGTGAATATGGCTGTAATGAAAAGAGGAGTTTCAGGAACCATTTGTTAAGGCACGCTAATATATCTTTATTCAGGTGCTCGGAGTGCGATTACTCCTGTAACAGGAAATGGATTTTAACTAAGCACATGATAACACACTCGAAAATAAAGTTGTTGAAATGCTCACAGTGTGACTTTGTTTGTAACTTGAAGAAGACTTTATCAGAACACGCTTCAACACACCTTCAGTCAAAGTTATTTAAGTGTTCTCACTGTGAGTATACTTGTAATCAAAAAGGGAATTTGACCCAACACATGGTAGTACACTCCAAATCCAAACAGTTTAAGTGTTATGAGTGTGACTATTCCTGTAATAGGAAAGGGAATTTGACTCGGCATATTTTAACACATAATCGAGATAGTTTAGTAATAATAGATGATGATACCTCAAAATTTGAGCAGCTGAAATAAACAGTAATAGTCCATGTTGTTGGAGGAGATAAAAGTATTAGTTATGCATTTAGATATTTAAACATAAAAATGCTAATTTGATTGAAAGATAATTGAAAGGGGCGAAGAAGTAACCTTGATCCTTCTGAGAAGTCTCAAGGAGAAAGCTAAAAATTGTGAAATAAAGGTGCCGTGATTTAAGAATAAATTGGTATGGAAATACTTTAATATTTACCAGATACTTCAAAGAATATACAAAAGAACTTTGCAAACACACACACACAGATACCCACTAGTAGAAAGGGCAGAATTTTATTTAAAAATATTGGTTTTAGGACAAAATATGATGGAAATTTTTATTGATCTTATTGGAGAAAATGCCAAATAATCTTGTGATATTTTTTTTAACGGGATAAATTGTGTATATTTTAATGATTCATTTCTTAATGAAACCTTAAAATTTAATTAAAAAGTTATTAGTAGTTTATTAGGGTTTGATTCCGGTGGAGTATTACTTGGGGTGGGTTGGGTAAGCTTAAATTTTAGCTTCTAAAGGTAAGTAATTAATTTTATGTGAACTTTGAATTAACTTCCAACTATAACGAAAGAGAACACGAAAATTAGTGTTTTAAGTAGCGAAAGAATAAAATGTTAGAAAAATTAGCTCTTCAAATGATTCTATTATCGTTATCCTAAATTAAGAAAACTTAGTTGATTATATCTTCAAAAGTTCAAGCAAAAGAGATTAGTTGTATTATCAGTATAAGATATTGGTCCTTCTTTAGCCTTAAGAAATTTTAATTAGGTTTTATAAACAAGAATAAAGTTGTACTTCATTGGAAAATGTTGTTAAAATTTATCTGTTCATTTTTAACATTGAAGAAAGTTGTAGACGTTATTAGGTGATTTAAAGGGATCACTTAATATATTAAGACTTGCAAGATTTTTTAAAAGTATCCTAAATGAAAGGGTTTGAAACTGGTTAGTTAACTAATATTCAAACGAGATTGTATAGACATTAAGATCATTTTCATCCAATCTTAATTTGGTTCATCATTTTAAAATCTCACGAATCAAGAAAATATATATATATATATATATATATATATATATATATATATATATATATAATATATGAATATATATATATATATATATATATATATATATATATATATATATATATATATATATATATATTATATAGTTATTTAACTTAATATGTTATTATGCTTTATTGGGAACGAGAGTTGGTTTGGGTCTGTTTAAATTATGTGCAAAGAAGTCAGCTTGTAATAAATAAATATAAAATCTCTTTAGTAAGCAAGTTAGCAACATAAATTTTTATATATTTAAAATGCCTACATCGTAATATTTTGTTTTTTTGCAGATTGAAAATAGAATATCGGAAATCTTAGAAAAGGAAATCGGAGGCGTTTATAAAAGCAAAGAAAAGAGTAAAGGTCAAAAGAAATTCCAATGTTCGCTTTGTTCTTATTCCATTAATAAAAGATTTCATTTCAACACTCATTTATTGTCGCACTCTGGAGAGAAGCCCTTCAAATGCTCACTCTGTGATTTTGCCTCCACCAGAAAGGAAAATCTGACCCGCCACATGTTAAAGCACACTGAAAGAAAGCTACTCCAGTGTTCTGAGTGTGACTATGCATGCAACCGGAAGGATAGTTTAATTCAACACATGTTAATTCATACAAACGCCAAGTTATTTAAATGTAATAAGTGTGAGTATGCATGCAATGAAAGAAAAGAGTTAAAAGTTCACTTATTAAATCATGCAAACGTAAAGTTATTTAAATGTTTGCATTGCAGTTATGCATGTAATAGGAAAAACGGATTTTAATCAGCACACGTTTATTCACTCCCCTTTAAAATTATTTAGATGTCCACACTGTGATTATTCATGCAATAGAAAAGCTAATTTAACTCAACACTTATTAAGACATCAAAATTAGTTCTTTTTATGATCTGTCGGGGTTGCATACCTTCATTTGAATCTAAAATACGATTCGTGATAGTAATAAGAGTGTGGATTGACTCTGGCGTGGTTAAAATGTTTTTATTACGTTTTTATTATATTGTTTTAACTAATCCTCGTAAATTTATTTAGCGAGCGAGTTCGAGGAAAACATATTGCATCGAAGTGATTGACTGTTCGAAGTGATGATCTGTTTTTAATTTAGGTTTAATATTAAGTTAGTCCTTAAACTAAGCTTAAGTTATTACTTAACTATCGTTTTTCTTTAAAATTCTTGTAATTCATAGAACTATTGTTATGCAAATCTTTGTTTTGATTAGTTATAGTCTAATTTATTGTAGTACTTTAAAGAAAATATTTTAATGCCTGTTTTAAAGTTAGTAGATTGTTTTAAGTTTATTTGCTGTAGATTTTTTTTGTTGTATATTTTTATTTTAAATATTTTTTATTTTTAGTAGTTGGAACTAAACCCATACTTTTGTGTGTTAATTTTCTTTACGATTTTATTCATAGTTCAACTGCATAGTTCAAAAAAAATTATAAAAATTTTTTTTTTTTTTTTCAATCCCAATTTTATTTCTCATGATCCTCTTGATGTTTTTATGTGGTCTTTTATTGGTGTAAAAATATTCTATTTCCGGTCTATTGTTTGGTACAAATTCTTTCCTTGATTATTTTCTTCCCATCCATTCTACATTCTCATATTAATTTCATTAAGGTTGTTGTAAGCACTTTTTTTTCTTCTAATTCTTTGCTACTCCAATATTTCACTCTTATGGGTCTTATCCATATTTTATTCTACGCCTCCTTCATCTCGTGGGATGTAAAGCCTCGCTTTAATCCTTTTAATTTGTTTTTTGTGCAAGAAGGAGATTCCTTGTATTCAGGGTATTTATTTCATGTTGGTCCAGGTGAGATTATTTGCTGTTGGATTTTGTTGTATTTTCTATGTTTATTTTGAGTTTAGCTTATTTTTGTAGTTAGGACTAACCAAGATTTGACTTATTGTTATATATTGCGTATTTTGTTAATGGTAATGGTGTGGTAGGATTGTTGCTGAAATTGTAAGGAGGAAGTTAGGAGCCAGGATAGAGGGTTTGAAATGTTTATTGTGCAGACTATGTTAGTGTATTAGGCGTATCTGAGTAATACAGCATAGTTTTAAAAACAAATTTTGTGACATACAGACTGTATGTTAAAAATAATCCAAATATATAAAAATCGGTCATTCATTAGTACCAGTAGACATAAAAATCCACGCCCATATTATGAATGGGATTATGATGTTTTTAATTGTCAGACTGTGAGCTATAAGTTGCCAAATACGATATTTGGATTGAATTTTCCAAGGAAATGAGAGACACTGTTTAGAATACCTTTGAAGGTTTTGATACATGGGGACCCAAATGATGTCCTGACTGGTAAAATAGACAAATGAAAGTAAAGTAACAGATAAATAATCTCTGGAATTTAGCTTCGAGTTGGTGTTTGGCAGGAATGAGCTTCATGGCCTTTTAATATGAATGAATATTTTAAAAATGTTTATGTTGAGGGCATAATGTATTTGAAATATCGAATATATTTTGTGGATAGAAATAAATGCTTATAATGAATGTAAAGTAAAATGGAAGGTTAAAATTTTATCTATACCAGCGTACTGGAAGGAAAAGAGGAGGTGTTGCACTTTATATTTGAAAAGACTGCTCGGTTTATTTTGATCTGAATTTAAAGCTGTTCTAAAGACTGAATCATTTTTGACTGATGTTACGTGTATTAATTGTATAGAAACAAGGGCTATTCACAGACCTATTAAGACATAACAGAATATTGCAGTAATGAATGAGATTTAGACAATTTTCAGTAATAAAGAAGTAGAGATAATCACCGAGAGATTTTAATTTTCCTGAAAGATTTTTTTTAGTTCTTTTGTTTGTATATATTAGAAATAGTCCAAATAAAGGTATTACTTTACATCTTACCAACTAATCTATTTACATATGTCATTTCCTAACTTGTAAGCAAGGTAATTATGAGGTGGCTATTATTATTAATAAGTAAAAATTCATTAGTTAAAAATTTTAATAATATTTAGTAGTAATAACCATAACATAATAATTTCAATAGTTGTGGGACCAGTAATTTTTTATTTTTTTATTTTTTTTTTGGCCTGCTCCATCTACGGTTCCGACTTTACTAGTTTAAAATTCCCAGTTTTAAAAACGTGCGTCTATGAACCCCTTTATTTTATAAGTAAAAATAATTCTTTTACTCCACACAAAATTTCTTTCTTCCTTCTGCTCCGCAGCTGCGTTGTTTAAATTAAGTGCATAAAAATCTCACTTACAATTTGTAATAAATAAGGTAAAGGTCTTAGACTTAAAATTTAAATTAATAGTAATTAATACTATTTAGTGTTTATAACTAGAAATACAGTTAATAAAATGATTATAATAAACTAATATGAGTTGTAAGAGTAAAAAAGCAGAACGCACATCTTTATTAGAAAATATTATATTAGGCATAAATTAGTCGGAAAGCAGACCTATGCAGTTGGAAAAAAAAAGAAAAGGAATAACAAGGCTGGAGTTAACGTAGGAAAGTGTCAATTTTATGGTGAAAATGAATCATGCGCCAGTGACTATTTCATTTTCTACATAGAAAGAAGCTTTGGACGATTATTGAATAGCAAGCAGAGTTAAATCTAAAGTTCAAAAAGTTTTATAGTCGAAACAATGAAAGGATCTATCCCTCTTACCAAATCTTTAAAATTAATTCTAAAGAAAATAAAAAATGCAAACAGCAACAAGTTAAACCATTTAGTAGCACTGAAATGGACAAAACGAAAATATTTCGTCTTCAGAGGTGTAAAGTATCTTTCCTGTTGATTGTGTGAAAAAATAGAACAGGATATATACAGAAATAAGGTAACTAGAAACACCCAGAGGCGGAATTAAAGAATTCAGTGCTAAAAGAGAAAGATTGGAGGATATATATATATATATATATATTATATATATATATATATATATATATATATATATATATATATATATATATATATATATATATAATATATATATATATATATATATATATATATATATATAAAGAGAGAAATCAAAAGCTACATTGGCTTTCAAAGACTATAATTATATCCTTTCCATCTACCAGTCCATTCACGCAAAATAAGTTCAATTAAAAATTTACACAAACCATTATAAATTCATACCTACATCACCATCAATAAAGTATCAGCAATTAGCATCATCAACAACAAAGCTCTAATCAAAACAAGAATTTAAAAAAAAAATGAAATAAAAAAATTTTTTATTTTTTTTTTTTTTTTTATTTATTATTAATCAAATTATTTTTTAATTTTTAATATATTAAATAGACTATGGATACTAGAATAGCTTCTAATAAAAAAAAAACTGAATAAATTCAGCTCGATACCTGGTAAAAAAAAAAGGAAGCAAGTACAATAGAACCTCGGTTAAACGAACTTAATTGAGGTCTTCTTGTTGCTTGTATGGTGTCGAATTGTCCACCCATGTCCCTTTCAAAATTCTCTCTAACCAAAAAATACCTCTAAGAACAATAGTTGCCAATTAAACTAATTTTCAAATATTTAAAATAATATTCAATTTGTGAAAATAAAAAATACATTAACAAGAAAATAAAATAATTTTAAATAATTTCTTGGAGATGATAGAGTTCATCTCATTTTTTTTTAATCTCCTCTAGTAGGTAAAGGCCAGAGGCCTACCAAAATTCCACCAGAGTTGGATCAGGGATGTCCGGATCGTAGCCGGTTAATGGCCGACATGTTCCGATACACGGCGTCTGTCTGAAGACTGTGTAGAAAGAAGCCAGGGATGTCAGAATCGTAGCCAGTTAATGACCAACATGTTCCGAATACACATTAAATGTAGAAATTATTGCAAAACGCGAGAATGGCATTGGTGTTTGAATGTGGCAAAGGAAGTTGGGAAAATAGATAAAGGGAGAGTTCTACAGAGAAAGGATGAGGCTGTGTAGAAAGAAGTGTCGCACGAACACTTCTCAGTGGAGGAGGTATGAGACGGGAGAATTCAGAAAAGCAGTGTCCATTGTAATAATGATATAGAAAGAGTGACGCAACAATTCGACGGGCAGAGAGACTGGAGAGAATTAGTGAGAGTGGAAAAGTTGATAAGACGAAAAGCCCATAAGACTCCACCTTTTCAAGAGCTGTATGAGAGGAACCACCCTAGATGTGTGAGCAAGCGTACTCCATCACGCAAAGAGACCCAACCTCTTAAAAGCTTGTGTAGAAAGAGTTGGCAATTTCTAATTTTATCCTGATTATTCAGCAGGTTTTACTGCATTCAGGATAAAAGATACAGATGTTTCCAAAAATTATGTTTAACGATAAAATCCTGAACTTATACAAGGAAACTAGTAAAGTGCTAGTCTGTCATGTCATGGAGAATCAGACATAGAAAGACATTAATTTGCAACCAGGGTTTTGTCAATTTTTCTTAGAAATTTTACAGAGCTGTCCATTGAGTTCTACCACAAATGAGTGTTTTCAACTTATGGTCTTGTTTGGACTAAAGTTAGGGAATCAATTTAGAATTGAAACTACTACAAAACATGTGAAAATTAATTTGTATGCCTAAGCATGTGTTTTTTTAAGTTTGCTTTCAGATTACTTTCATAGGAGCAGTGTGAACATTTAAATAATTTTACACTTGCATGTGTAAGCATGTGTCTTTTAAAGTTTGGTTTCAGATTACATTCATAGGAGCAGTGAGAACATTTAAATAATTTTACATTTGTATGTGTAAGCATGTGGTTTATTAAACTCCCTTTCTGATTACATTCATAAGAGCAGTAAGAACATTTAAGTAATTTTATATTTGTATGTGTAAGCATGTGTTTTTTTCAAGTTAGCTTTCAGATTACTTTCATAAGAGCAGTTTGAACATTTAAATAATTTAACACTTGCATGTGTAAGCATGTGTGTTTTTAAGTTTCCTTTATGATTACATTCGAAGGAGCAGTCAGAACATTTAAATAATTTTATATTTGTATGAGTAAGTTTGTGTGATAATAGATGTCCTTTCTGATTACATTCGAAAGAGCATCGAGAACATTTAAATAATTTTACATTTGCATGTGAAAGCATGTGCGACTTTAAACTTATTTTCTGATTACATCCATAGGAGCAATGGGAACATTTAAATAGTTTTATATTTGCATGTTTAAGCATGTGTGCTTTTAAGTTTTCTTTCCGATTACATTCGTAGGAACAGTCAGAACATTTAAATAATTTTTCATTTGTATGAGTAAGCATGTGTTTCTTTAAGTTTGCTTTCAGATTACTTTCATAGGGGCAGTAAGAACATTTAAATAATTTAAAATTTGCATGTGTAAGCATGTGTATTTTTAAACTTGCTTTCTGATTACATTCATAGGAGCAGTGAGAACATTTAAATAATTTTACATCTGCATGTCTAAGCATGTGCATTTTTAAGCTTCCTTTCTGATTACATTCATAGGAGCAGTGAGAACATTTAAATAATTTTACATTTGCATGTGTAAGCATGTGTGTATTTTTAAGTTTCCTTTGTGTTTACATTCATAGGAACAATGAGAACATTTAAATGATTTTACATCTGAATGTGTAACCATGTGTTTTATTAAACTCCCTTTCTGATTACATTCATACGAGCAGTCAGAACATTTAAATAATTTTACATTTGTATGTGTAAGCATGTGTGCTTTTAGGTTTCCTTTACGATTACATTCATAGGAACAGTCAGAACATTTAAATAATTTTATATTGTTGTGAGTTACCATATGTCTTTTTAATTTTGATTTGAAATTACATTCATAACTGCAATGAGTGCATTTATACTTTCTTTTGTTGTGTGTTTTTAAATGTGTCTTCAACTCATCATTGTTTTTAAAACTAAAATTACAATATCCACAACTGAGGTTTTCCAGATGGTTCTTCTTAATGATTTGTTGATCCATTACTGCCCTTTGAGATCTGCTTCTTGATGTACTTTTCCTTTTGCAATTCTTTTCTCCTCTTTCAGCGGCATTGATGATGAGCCTCTGTGTAAAACAATAAAAGAAAGATTATATTAGCAATTTACAAAGAAATCTTGGTCTGAATGAAAACAATAAATTATCTTTAGAACTTCAAATCACAATGGTTGATATGGTGGTTTCAAAGAAACGTGGAGTTCCATTCATTTCGAAGTTACTCCAATTGTAAAAGGTTCTTATCCACCATTGTATGCAATGTATGGAGTACTATTCTCACATTTGGAGGTGCTCCAGTTTAACACTGACCTTTTTCAGTACTTTTTAACCAAAGTTAATTGATTTATATCACAGGAACACAGGGTTGCAGAAAAAAAAAAAAAAAAAAAAAAAAAATATATATATATATATATATATATATATATATATATATATAATATATATATATATATATATATAATATATATAATATATATATATATATATATATATATATAGGGAATGACTGGGGCTGGAGTCACAAAAATTTGGCTGAAGTTGC
>SEYY01020708.1:60000-90969 GCA_009176605.1 Armadillidium nasatum | reverse complement strand
ACATCTCATTCACATTACCATATTAATTCAAATTTATATACGCACATCATCACACACTCCACCTTTTACCTTTCACAATCAATTTAAATTCAATGTGAAATATTTAAATTTTCCAAAATTTCATTCAACATTTTCAAAGTTCAATTACTCCAAATTTTCGACCCTTTCGGAAAATGTGAAATCAACATCTCATTCACATTACCATATTAATTCAAATTTATATACGCACATCATCACACACTCCACCTTTTACCTTTCAATCAATTTAAATTCAATGTGAAATATTTAAATTTTCCAAAATTTCATTCAACATTTTCAAAGTTCAATTACTCCAAATTTTCGACCCGTTCGGAAAATGTGAAATCAACATCTCATTCACATTACCATATTAATTCAAATTTATATACGCACATCATCACACACTCCACCTTTTACCTTTCACAATCAATTTAAATTCAATGTGAAATATTTAAATTTTCCAAAATTTCATTCAACATTTTCAAAGTTCAATTACTCCAAATTTTCGACCCTTTCGGAAAATGTGAAATCAAACATCTCATTCACATTACCATATTAATTCAAATTTATATACGCACATCATCACACACTCCACCTTTTACCTTTCACAATCAATTTAAATTCAATGTGAAATATTTAAATTTTCCAAAATTTCATTCAACATTTTCAAAGTTCAATTACTCCAAATTTTCGACCCGTTCGGAAAATGTGAAATCAAACATCTCATTCACATTACCATATTAATTCAAATTTATATACGCACATCATCACACACTCCAACCTTTCACAATCAATTTAAATTCAATGTGAAATATTTAAATTTTCCAAAATTTCATTCAACATTTTCAAAGTTCAATTACTCCAAATTTTCGACCCGTTCGGAAAATGTGAAATCAACATCTCATTCACATTACCATATTAATTCAAATTTATATACGCACATCATCACACACTCCACCTTTCACAATCAATTTAAATTCAATGTGAAATATTTAAATTTTCCAAAATTTCATTCAACATTTTCAAAGTTCAATTACTCCAAATTTTCGACCCGTTCGGAAAATGTGAAATCAACATCTCATTCACATTACCATATTAATTCAAATTTATATACGCACATCATCACACACTCCTCTTTTTACCTTTCACAATCAATTTAAATTCAATGTGAAATATTTAAATTTTCCAAAATTTCATTCAACATTTTCAAAGTTCAATTACTCCAAATTTTCGACCCGTTCGGAAAATGTGAAACAAACATCTCATTCACATTACCATACTAATTCAAATTTATATACGCACATCATCACACACTCCACCTTTCACAATCAATTTAAATTCAATGTGAAATATTTAAATTTTCCAAAATTTCATTCAACATTTTCAAAGTTCAATTACTCCAAAATTTTCGACCCTTTCGGAAAATGTGAAATCAACATCTCATTCACATTACCATATTAATTCAAATTTATATACGCACATCATCACACACTCCACCTTTTACCTTTCATAATCAATTTAAATTCAATGTGAAATATTTAAATTTTCCAAAATTTCATTCAACATTTTCAAAGTTCAATTACTCCAAATTTTCGACCCGTTCGGAAAATGTGAAACAAACATCTCATTCACATTACCATACTAATTCAAATTTATATACGCACATCATCACACACTCCACCTTTTACCTTTCACAATCAATTTAAATTCAATGTGAAATATTTAAATTTTCCAAAATTTCATTCAACATTTTCAAAGTTCAATTACTCCAAATTTTCGACCCGTTCGGAAAATGTGAAATCAACATCTCATTCACATTACCATATTAATTCAAATTTATATACGCACATCATCACACACTCCACCTTTCACAATCAATTTAAATTCAATGTGAAAAATTTAAATTTTCCAAAATTTCATTCAATATTTTCAAAGTTCAATTACTCCAAATTTTCGACCCTTTCGGAAAATGTGAAATCAACATCTCATTCACATTACCATATTAATTCAAATTTATATACGCACATCATTTACTATTTATTGATATCTATTGATAATAATTAATAATAATTAGCAATAAAAAGTATTAAATAATAATAGTATTTAAAATATCATTAATGTTAATAATAATAATAATAATAATAATAATAATAATAATAATAATAATAATAATAATAATAATAATAATAATAATAATAATAATAATAATAATAAAAATAATAATAATAAAAATAACAATAATAACAATAATAATAATAATTTATTAATTTATTAATAATAATAATTTATTAATTAATTAATTATAATAACATTAGCAAATTTTTAATTTTTTTATTTGTTTATTTTGTTTATTTTATTTTTTATTTTCACTTTATTATTTTACTTATTTAATTATTTAATATTTTTAATTTAATGTGAATGAGATGTTGATTTCACATTTTCCGAAAGGGTCGAAAATTTTGAGTAATTGAACTTTGAAAATGTTGAATGAAATTTTGGAAAATTTAAATATTTCACATTGAATTTAAATTGATTGTGAAAGGTAAAAGGTGGAGTGTGTGATGATGTGCGTATATAAATTTGAATTAATATGGTAATGTGAATGAGATGTTGATTTCACATTTTCCGAACGGGTCGAAAATTTGGAGTAATTGAACTTTGAAAATGTTGAATGAAATTTTGGAAAATTTAAAAATTTCACATTGAATTTAAATTGAATATGAAAGGTAAAAGGTGGAGTGTGTGATGATGTGCGTATATAAATTTGAATTAATATGGTAATGTGAATGAGATGTTGATTTCACATTTTCCGAACGGGTCGAAAATTTGGAGTAATTGAACTTTGAAAATGTTGAATGAAATTTTGGAAAATTTAAATATTTCACATTGAATTTAAATTGATTGTGAAAGGTAAAAGGTGGAGTGTGTGATGATGTGCGTATATAAATTTGAATTAATATGGTAATGTGAATGAGATGTTGATTTCACATTTTCCGAACGGGTCGAAAATTTGGAGTAATTGAACTTTGAAAATGTTGAATGAAATTTTGGAAAATTTAAATATTTCACATTGAATTTAAATTGATTGTGAAAGGTAAAAGGTGGAGTGTGTGATGATGTGCGTATATAAATTTGAATTAATATGGTAATGTGAATGAGATGTTGATTTCACATTTTCCGAACGGGTCGAAAATTTGGAGTAATTGAACTTTGAAAATGTTGAATGAAATTTTGGAAAATTTAAATATTTCACATTGAATTTAAATTGATTGTGAAAGGTAAAAGGTGGAGTGTGTGATGATGTGCGTATATAAATTTGAATTAATATGGTAATGTGAATGAGATGTTTGATTTCACATTTTCCGAACGGGTCGAAAATTTGGAGTAATTGAACTTTGAAAATGTTGAATGAAATTTTGGAAAATTTAAATATTTCACATTGAATTTAAATTGATTGTGAAAGGTAAAAGGTGGAGTGTGTGATGATGTGCGTATATAAATTTGAATTAATATGGTAATGTGAATGAGATGTTGATTTCACATTTTCCGAACGGGTCGAAAATTTGGAGTAATTGAACTTTGAAAATGTTGAATGAAATTTTGGAAAATTTAAATATTTCACATTGAATTTAAATTGATTGTGAAAGGTAAAAGGTGGAGTGTGTGATGATGTGCGTATATAAATTTGAATTAATATGGTAATGTGAATGAGATGTTGATTTCACATTTTCCGAAAGGGTCGAAAATTTGGAGTAATTGAACTTTGAAAATGTTGAATGAAATTTTGGAAAATTTAAATATTTCACATTGAATTTAAATTGATTGTGAAAGGTGGAGTGTGTGATGATGTGCGTATATAAATTTGAATTAATATGGTAATGTGAATGAGATGTTGATTTCACATTTTCCGAACGGGTCGAAAATTTGGAGTAATTGAACTTTGAAAATGTTGAATGAAATTTTGGAAAATTTAAATATTTCACATTGAATTTAAATTGATTGTGAAAGGTGGAGTGTGTGATGATGTGCGTATATAAATTTGAATTAATATGGTAATGTGAATGAGATGTTTGTTTCACATTTTCCGAACGGGTCGAAAATTTGGAGTAATTGAACTTTGAAAATGTTGAATGAAATTTTGGAAAATTTAAATATTTCACATTGAATTTAAATTGATTGTGAAAGGTGGAGTGTGTGATGATGTGCGTATATAAATTTGAATTAATATGGTAATGTGAATGAGATGTTGATTTCACATTTTCCGAAAGGGTCGAAAATTTGGAGTAATTGAACTTTGAAAATGTTGAATGAAATTTTGGAAAATTTAAATATTTCACATTGAATTTAAATTGATTGTGAAAGGTAAAAGGTGGAGTGTGTGATGATGTGCGTATATAAATTTGAATTAATATGGTAATGTGAATGAGATGTTGATTTCACATTTTCCGAACGGGTCGAAAATTTGGAGTAATTGAACTTTGAAAATGTTGAATGAAATTTTGGAAAATTTAAATATTTCACATTGAATTTAAATTGATTGTGAAAGGTGGAGTGTGTGATGATGTGCGTATATAAATTTGAATTAATATGGTAATGTGAATGAGATGTTGATTTCACATTTTCCGAACGGGTCGAAAATTTTGAGTAATTGAACTTTGAAAATGTTGAATGAAATTTTGGAAAATTTAAATATTTCACATTGAATTTAAATTGATTGTGAAAGGTGGAGTGTGTGATGATGTGCGTATATAAATTTGAATTAGTATGGTAATGTGAATGAGATGTTTGTTTCACATTTTCCGAAACGGGTCGAAAATTTGGAGTAATTGAACTTTGAAAATGTTGAATGAAAATTTTGGAAAATTTAAATATTTCACATTGAATTTAAATTGATTGTGAAAGGTGGAGTGTGTGATGATGTGCGTATATAAATTTGAATTAATATGGTAATGTGAATGAGATGTTGATTTCACATTTTCCGAACGGGTCGAAAATTTGGAGTAATTGAACTTTGAAAATGTTGAATGAAATTTTGGAAAATTTAAATATTTCACATTGAATTTAAATTGATTGTGAAAGGTAAAAGGTGGAGTGTGTGATGATGTGCGTATATAAATTTGAATTAATATGGTAATGTGAATGAGATGTTGATTTCACATTTTCCGAACGGGTCGAAAATTTGGAGTAATTGAACTTTGAAAATGTTGAATGAAATTTTGGAAAATTTAAATATTTCACATTGAATTTAAATTGATTATGAAAGGTAAAAGGTGGAGTGTGTGATGATGTGCGTATATAAATTTGAATTAATATGGTAATGTGAATGAGATGTTGATTTCACATTTTCCGAACGGGTCGAAAATTTGGAGTAATTGAACTTTGAAAATGTTGAATGAAATTTTGGAAAATTTAAATATTTCACATTGAATTTAAATTGATTGTGAAAGGTGGAGTGTGTGATGATGTGCGTATATAAATTTGAATTAATATGGTAATGTGAATGAGATGTTTGTTTCACATTTTCCGAACGGGTCGAAAATTTGGAGTAATTGAACTTTGAAAATGTTGAATGAAATTTTGGAAAATTTAAATATTTCACATTGAATTTAAATTGATTGTGAAAGGTGGAGTGTGTGATGATGTGCGTATATAAATTTGAATTAATATGGTAATGTGAATGAGATGTTTGTTTCACATTTTCCGAACGGGTCGAAAATTTGGAGTAATTGAACTTTGAAAATGTTGAATGAAATTTTGGAAAATTTAAATATTTCACATTGAATTTAAATTGATTGTGAAAGGTAAAAGGTGGAGTGTGTGATGATGTGCGTATATAAATTTGAATTAATATGGTAATGTGAATGAGATGTTGATTTCACATTTTCCGAACGGGTCGAAAATTTGGAGTAATTGAACTTTGAAAATGTTGAATGAAATTTTGGAAAATTTAAATATTTCACATTGAATTTAAATTGATTATGAAAGGTAAAAGGTGGAGTGTGTGATGATGTGCGTATATAAATTTGAATTAATATGGTAATGTGAATGAGATGTTGATTTCACATTTTCCGAACGGGTCGAAAATTTGGAGTAATTGAACTTTGAAAATGTTGAATGAAATTTTGGAAAATTTAAATATTTCACATTGAATTTAAATTGATTGTGAAAGGTGGAGTGTGTGATGATGTGCGTATATAAATTTGAATTAATATGGTAATGTGAATGAGATGTTGATTTCACATTTTCCGAAAGGGTCGAAAATTTGGAGTAATTGAACTTTGAAAATGTTGAATGAAATTTTGGAAAATTTAAATATTTCACATTGAATTTAAATTGATTGTGAAAGGTGGAGTGTGTGATGATGTGCGTATATAAATTTGAATTAATATGGTAATGTGAATGAGATGTTTGTTTCACATTTTCCGAACGGGTCGAAAATTTGGAGTAATTGAACTTTGAAAATGTTGAATGAAATTTTGGAAAATTTAAATATTTCACATTGAATTTAAATTGATTGTGAAAGGTGGAGTGTGTGATGATGTGCGTATATAAATTTGAATTAATATGGTAAT
The DNA here is from genome assembly GCA_009176605.1 of Armadillidium nasatum. Lineage (NCBI taxonomy): Eukaryota > Metazoa > Arthropoda > Malacostraca > Isopoda > Armadillidiidae > Armadillidium > Armadillidium nasatum. The sequence continues at coordinate 84,379 of SEYY01020708.1, read as the reverse complement.
GTGAATGAGATGTTGATTTCACATTTTCCGAAAGGGTCGAAAATTTGGAGTAATTGAACTTTGAAAATGTTGAATGAAATTTTGGAAAATTTAAATATTTCACATTGAATTTAAATTGATTGTGAAAGGTAAAAGGTGGAGTGTGTGATGATGTGCGTATATAAATTTGAATTAATATGGTAATGTGAATGAGATGTTTGTTTCACATTTTCCGAAAGGGTCGAAAGTTTGGAGTAATTGAACTTTGAAAATATTGAATGAAATTTTGGAAAATTTAAATTTTTCACATTGAATTTAAATTGATTGTGAAAGGTGGAGTGTGTGATGATGTGCGTATATAAATTTGAATTAGTATCGTAATGTGAATGAGGAGTTTGTTTCACATTTTCAGAAAGATTCGAAAATTCTTTATTTGTTTATTATTATTTTTTATTTTTATTTTATTTATTTTACTTTTTTAATTATTTAATATTTTTAATTTAATATTAATTAATATTAATTAATTATTAATATTGAATTTATTTTACTTATTTGTTATTTAATATTTTTAATTTATTATTTATATTAACTAATTAATTAATTAATTAATATTTATTAATTATTATTTAATAATATTAATGAATTATACATTTTTTAAGTCTGTCCTTTAATTGCTGCTTTTTTTGCGATAAAAATTATCACAAAAAATAATTTGCTAAAATCATTCGCTAAAATCATTCGCTAACTTCACGCACATCACCTTGTCTCGTACGAAAAAATCCACTACCGTGAACGCTACAATTACCCCTAGCTCATAACTCTAGACCTGTGAGTGGTGATCAATTACTCTTTCTGTGCATTTTGATAATTATTTATATTAATGTCAATATTGACATCAACATTGATCTTCACACATACATATTAAAAAAAAAAACACAAAAAAACCTAGCCTTCCAATGCAATAATGGGAAAATTTATTAATACTGAAAACTGGTATTCCAATGTTTACCTATTTTCATTAAATTTTTGATAATTGTTTAGTTCATGGTAGGAAATGATTTTTTTAAAACCATAATAGCTATGAATTCAAATTAAACACATATCAATTAAAAAGCTCCTAATAAAGCCTGATAGACCTCCAAAAACTAAATAAGGTAATAATTTGATCCTGTACAATCTCTCTCTGTTTTTACTGTACTGAAAATAATAAAATCAAAATATGCTAAAAGGCAAGTAATATAAGTACATAAAAAAAAAAAAAAAAAATTTTTTTTACTCTGAATGGTGAAGCAACTGTTCTTCAACTGTCTTTACTTACTTGTATACTTGTAGTATATTAATGGTCGTCAGGCAACAGGGGCCTATTGACCATTGCTTAAATCTTCAAAAATGCTTCGCCCATAAGGGCACGTAGTAAAACAACTAGTAATCCAAATTAAAACCACACCGAAGGCCGGAGCAGCCCTTGTGTGTAACCGGACCACACGTCATACTCCGGCCTCCGGGAGTCGAAACCCATCCGTCCACTAGGACAGCAAAGAGGAGACTTCATTTGTACAAAAACAATTGAATACCAGGTTGCCATATTTGTCCTTCGACTGTTTATTTTTTTGAAATGCACTGTAATACAAGGTTGTCAGTTTGCATAAAAAGAATGGAAGTAAATAATGTGATGATGCCACATACTTACACTCACACACAAGTATATATATATATATATATATATATATATATATATATATATATATATATATATATATATATATATATATATATATATATATATATATATATATATATATATATACATATATATATGAGCATTATGTTGATGTTTAAGCTATTATCATTTTTTTTACATTCTGAAAGAGCCAACATTTGCAATGTTAAGCTTCTTTGGTTGCTTTAGGCATAATTTTTGCAGGTTAGGCCTCTTTGCTGATCATAGGCATACTTTTTACAATTCAAGTCAAGGTTAGGTTAAGTTTAACCAATTTATTAGATTTAAAAACATTTTAAGGTTTAACAAACTAGTTCAACTTTAGTTATTTATCTATTTTCCATATAGAAAATAGAGGTGTCAGAATGTTGTTAAATACAGATTTGAAAAAAGAAATAAAGGACAGTTAAAAGACAGTTGATTTCATATTTGCAACATTATTATTTTTATTAATTTTTTTTCCTTATTATGTATTTATAATTCTTTTCTGTAAAGTTTGTTTAGAATAAGTATCTCATATTTTGACTTTAACATTTTCAATATAGTGAAAATACAGAGAGATTGTGCTGGATCAATTTATTACCATAAATAAATAAATCAAAATATCACCAACAGTATTGATGAAAATTTTTTATATTTTCCTTCCATTCACAGGTCAAGGTAATGGGGACAAAGCCCTCCATAAAAATACATTTGTATGCCATATATTTATGTCTACTTGGCTTTTGTCTCTCATTAGGACCTCCTTCATTGATTTGCATTCAATTTGTGTTCACAGATGTTATAGTTTAGCTAAGCAATTACAAACTTTTAATTATTTAGAAAATAATTCCCATAAATATTTCTTGAAATGAATGAAATTCCATAGTTTTTTGTGCTCTTGTTGGTTTCATATTACTTATCAATTTGTTCTTTATAATCTGTCCCAAATTACTTGAAGGAAAAAAATAAATATTGTGTATGTGGCAACATTTTATAGGGAGTAACATAGAAATATTTGGCATTGAGAATGGCTGTTATTGATGGCAATTTATCAATTATTAGGTATCACTTAATATTGATTTATCACGATTTTGGGCTTAGGTGGAGATTGTTTCTGAGTTTCGATATTTTTTTTATTGATATTTTATTTTAATCGATACTTTCCTACCTAACGAGTTTCAGTTACCTTGACTGTTCAAGTCATGTTCAAGATATGTGTAATTTGTTCTTTTCAGTTCAGATACCTTAAATTTAGGTTATGTTATAAACTATAAGTACATTAAAATTATTATTTAGGTTAAATTACGGCATCTTCGGTAGTTCAGGTTATGATAAGTCGAATTAGGTTCTGCTAGAAAAGTAAGTAATAATAATTGTGTATGTCTAGTGTAATAGTACCTCTGGCAACTTTTTTGTTTACGTTAGGCTTCTCCGATATTTTCGATTTTCGAAATTTTTCAACAATCGAAACTCAGAAACAATCTCCACCTTTACCACGATTTTGTTTATAAAGTTTTTTCAAAATTTTATTACTGGATTACATACATGACAGGAACATATTCCAGGAGGTTCACCTCCTCTCTGACATGTGAATGGAGGATGAAATATATTTTATTATTGATATACTGCTATATTTTTAACATTTTCATAATTGATATAATGCAGTAATTTTTAAATTGTACCACATGCAATTTCATCTAGAAAATGTTAAGAAAAAGACTTTGAAAAGGACAAGTAGAAGGGTGAATGTGAATCCTTTATGGACCATAACATGTTCTGATACACACTATATTGATTGAACATAAAAAAATAAAGACAATAAGAAGCAATAAGGTCTTACCAAGACTCTACCTGTCAAGCATGCAGCATGCAAATTATATTACCAAACTTGCACAATGATCTAAGCATGCAATGGCAAATGACTATACCCATCGTATGTCAGTAGTTCATATTTATCACATATGTTTAAATTTAATAACAATCATCCCACCAATTATGCTTTATGATGCCCAGACCATCCATTTACCTATGTAGTCCATTTTAAATGTTGCAAGTTTATTACACTCAAAAACTTCTTGCTGTAAACTATTCAAAATTGAATATCAGTATTTTTATACTAGATTAATTAGTAAATAGAAATAATTTTGCTTTGCATGTGATATAAATAGCAAATAAAGAATAAATAATCTTAAAGATTATTTGCTGTAAATTCTCAGCTTCACATATATATTTATAACACAATGTTATAATCATAAGAGATTATAATTTTTCTAAATATCTGGAACAGGAAAAAATGTTTCTAATAAATTTATAAATTGAAATGATTTTAAAATTGTTAAGTTGATAATACTTTATATTTCCAAATTTACTTTATATATTTAGTCACATATGCTCAACTTTTGCCCAAGAACTTCATGCAAAGAATAATAAAAGTCAGTGACAAAATATTTAAATACCAGTTTCCCTGAATAAAAAAATGGCAATATTTTTTGTTTGTTTATATAAATACTGATGTTATAGCGATATTGATAGATATCTATAAATATTTTTATCCACAGAGAGAGTAAAGTCTCCACCACTCTTTCAGAGCATGTACAATATGTATATTTATTATTGTTACTTTTAAATAATTATATATGTCAAAAGATTAAATTCACCATTGTTCATAAATCAGAGGAGTATAAGAGGCAAAGTACTCTATAGCAAATGACCTGTGAGTAGTGATGAATTTACATGCATATTGACATTTACCAATATCAAAATCAACATTGATATTGGCTTTGGTATTCATACATACATTAATAAGAATGTGACTTTCCTGTGCAATAAAGTAGAAATTTTTAAATTCTGAATATTAATATTTAAATGTTTATCACCTATATTTTAAACTTTCATAATTTAGAAATTATTTCCTGTGAATATTTCTTTATATAAATGAAATTCCAATTTGCTCTGCCTTTCTACACTTATACAGTATATATATATATATATATATATATATATATATATATATATATATATATATATATATATATATATATATATATATATATATATATATATATATATATATATATATATATTTGGGTACTTGTGGGTTTCACTTACCTTTTAAAATTGTCTTGTGTCATTGAAAGAAGGATGGAAATAAATATTTTTGATGATATCATGAAAGGATTTGACATTGAAAAAAGTTGTTGTTGCCATAAATGTATAAATTTATCAATATGTGGTTTACAAAACTTCTTAGCAAATTTATTATTACTAGAGTACACGTATGGCAAAGGAGCATGTTTCTAAAGGGTTGGGATCTATGCCCCTTGCACTTCCTTACATGTGAGTGGTGGTGAAATCATAATCAAAATATCATATTTTTTAAAATTTTGATAATTGAAATAACACAAATATTTAAGTTGCTTTTTTACATATTTTTTGCATAAAACGGTGTAAAAAGTATGTTAAAAAGAAATGTGGGACCCATAATGAGCAAAATAAGTTCTTTTAGACACTAACTTATTTTTTTATTTGTTTTTTTAATTATAAATATTGAGTGATGTCAATACTTATATAGATTAATTAGTAATGTAAAATAATTTAACTAAGTTTTATATCTGATATTTAATATGCTAAAAATTTTCTGCTTCATAGAGTTATGAATCTGAAAGATTTTACATAAATAATTGCAACTGACAGGTTATATTTTTGTGTTATTTTATTTATGTACTTTTTTCATCAATATTTTATATTGCTTTGTAATATATATAATGATAGGTAGGAGTAAAATTGAAACTAGACCTGTTAGGTTAGGTTTTATTGTTACATTTTATATAACCAGTATATATATATATATATATATATATATATATATATATATATATATATATATATATAATATATATATATATATATATATATATTATATATATATATATATAGGGACCGACCGGGGTTGGAATTTGGCCGGGGTTTCCTAAAATTTGTAAAGAGGTCAAAAGCACTGAAATTTTATGGTTAAGAAAATTAGAAATATAAGGTTTATTTAATTGTAAGGAAGGAGTAGAATAGCCAACATTCACTTAAATTAATGATTATATGCATTTTCTCCAAAAAAAAAAAATCAAAAAATTACAGTTTTGTATAGTTAAAGTTTAAAAAAAGTACAAAAATTAAAAAAAAAAAAAAATTCTAATTCATAATAGTGATTCAACAGGTTTACTTAAGTAAGACCCTAAGGTAAAGTTTGAAAAAATGTAAGATATAAAATTATCAATTTAACCTGTATTTATACATATTGTTATTTTATTGCCATGTATCAAACTTGTATCATTTAGCTGCATTATTTAAAAATTATTATTTTGTTTATACTTTCAGTCAATATGGCTAAAAGATCAGCTTCTGCAGTATTTGAATACTTTACAATGTTTCAGGATAGGCTCAAAATAGCTAAATGTTAACATCTGCAGTCAGAATATTAGAAGAGAACCTCCGGGTGCTACAAGTAAAAAAATTTCAACCAAATATTTTTGGAGTATCTAAAATCAAAACACAAAGATGAACGTTCACTAGCAGAAAAGGAGCGGTCATAAGGAAAAGAAAAGGAAAAAAATATTAATTTTCTTATATTTTGTTTGAAATTTTTTTTCTATTATTTGACTGATTGAGCTGAAATTTTCAAAGTATGTGAATTTTTTCACGAAAGTTCTGAGTTGATTTCGAGCATTTTTTTGAGTCTATAACGGTTTGAAACTTATTTGGACCCAAAGTTGAAAAAAATGAATAACTGGATCAAACCACTGGTCCACATGAGCTGAAAATTTAACTGAATACCTTTGCCCCAATTTCTTGCATTGGTGGGAATAGGTTTTTGATATCACGTCTAGAAAAAAGTTATATAAGCACTTGAAATTTTTTTTCCAAAAATCGTACCCTTCTGGAGGAAAAAATTATTTATAAAAAACGCTACCTTCTATTTTTTTTATTTGTGAAAATTGTTTAGAAGAGGGCAGGGCAACAATATTTATTTAGTGCATATTTAAATGCTCTTTGTTTGAAGCGAGATATAGCCTCTCAAACTTTGGGAATTTTTGAAATTTGGCCAAAAATAGACCTTTTTGAAGGCTATATCTCAAAACCAACGAATGTCATCGAATAAAGTACATAGAGGAATTTGTAGCCCCACCCCTCCTCTATACACACCAAAAATAGGAAATGTCATAGTTGTATTTTTTTTAAAAAAATTTTGTCTGAAAAGGTGTTTTTTTTTAGTTCAAAAAAATTTTTTTTTCTATAGTTGGTCAGTTTTTGGCTTATAACATTTTTCCTGTAACTCTGGGAACAAAAGTGTATTAGAGACTTTTGTATCCCATTTAATTTTGAATAAATAGTCCAATTTTTAGCTCATTCTAAAAAGTGGTTTGGCCCCGCCATTCAATTAAAAAAGGGTAAAATTTCAAAAAAAAAAAAAAAAAAACTTTTAACCGTAATAGACTCGGAAAAACGCTAGAAATGGACTTTTCTTGCCGGTAAAAAATCTATATAACTGAAAGTTTCAGCAGAATCGGCTGAAAATTAAAAAAAAATAAAAATTTTAAGTATAATTTGCCATTTTAACCCCGGCCGGCAACCCCGGTTTTCCCTGATTTTTGGCCGGGGTTGGCCGGGGCCGGGGCCCCGGTTGGTTCATATATATATATATATATATATATATATATATATATATATATATATATATATATATATATATATATATATATATATATATATATATATATATATATATATATATATATTTTGATGTTTGTCAGAATGTTGCTTAGTCTTATTTAACAAGGTTGACAACTTAATGTTATTGGAAAATTTAGAAAACCATTTTATACCCTTATCAGAATTTTTATTATAGATTAGGAATAGGTGTAAATCCTACACAGAACCACTTTTCACCATCTCCATTGATAAATGCCATGCATTAAAATTTCACATATATATATATATATATATATATATATATATATATATATATATATATATATATATATATATATATATATATATATATATATATATATATATATATATATATATATATATATAATTTTCAATGTAAATGAATTTGAAATATTCAAAGAAGGGTAAAATTTTAGTAATTTGTATTTTTTATTTGGTAATATTTAATGGATTTTTGATAGTATTATAAAAATTTGTAACAGTACTTATACAATAAGCATAAAATGTAGACAGGCAATTAAAAAAAAAAAAATACTCAGAAAAAAAAAAAAGACTTGAATGTATCTAAAATGAAAATTTATTTGCTATCCTGTTAAAATACTAATTGTGGTACTTATTTTTTAAAAAATATTATTTACGTTACTACATGGTATCTGATTTTATGGTATTTCTCATTATCCAGAATATCCTTTCTCTTTCTAGAAGTGAAAGTGAAACTTTATTAAGGAAATATATTCAGATTGGTATAAATTAAATATTTAGTATTCAATAATAATTATTTACTCAAAACCTGCACAGAAAAAGGCAGAGAAGTATTCTATCCAAATTTTAACTATGTCAGAGTACCATAACTAACATTCCTTCCATTTTTAGCTGTTAGAGAAAGAGCTTAATAGCTTATATTAGACTGTGGTCATACTCTGTAATTTTCAATATATATATATATATATATATATATATATATATATATATATATATATATATATATATATATATATATATATATATATATATATATATATATATATATATATATATATATATATATATATATATATATATATATATATATATATATATATATATATATATATATATATATATATATATATATATATATATATATATATATATATATATATATATATATATATATATATATATATATATATATATATATATATATATATATATATATATATATATATATATATATATATATATATATATATATATATATATATATATATATATATATATATATATATATATATATATATATATATATATATATATATATATATATATATATATATATATAGATTGGTGTAACAGTTCCACGGCCGAGTGAGGGAAAATTGGCCCCCACGCTATTTCGTGAGGTATTTTTAATCAGATTAATTGGATAATCTTATAATTAAAAAAATGAGCGTGGGGCAATTCCCCCTCCACTCCTCATTTCCTCATTTCCCCTCACTTGGCCCTGGGTCTCATATATATATATATATATATATATATATATATATATATATATATATATATATATATATATATATATATATATATATATATATATATATATATATATATATATATATATATATATATAAAGTGTGTGTATGTGTGTTTAAAAAAGAGAGAGATTTACACAAAAAAAAAAAAATCTAATGCAGCAGAAATCAATACCATTTAGAACCAAAAATTGAACTGTATTTAATGCATTCATGTAAAATTATTCCCATTATTTCCCCACTGATTATATTCATTTTAGAAGGAAAAAAAATGCAATTTTTAATTCTTTTTAATCGTTTTTCTTTTTCTTGAATTTGATATCATGAAAATACCTTTGTTAGATTTAATTAAAATCTTAGATATATCTTACTTATAGTCTGAAAAAAGAAAAAAATATTCTTTAAAATCAAAAGTATCAGAGATTTATTTCAGAATGCATTTTAAAGTTAAAGACTTTAATTTTAAAATGTTAAAAGAAATTTAAATAAATTAGTTTCAATAGTTTTCAAAATGGCAAGGAATATTATGTAGTCTTTTTTTTTATCTAAGACTTTTCTTTAAATCATATTTAACTATGAAATGAAACTATTATTGGAGTAAACAATGGTTTCAAACTTGCAATTAAAAATGTGTACTTTTCTGCCTCTATTTTTATGCTTTTTTATAACTTATATTTCTGAGTATTACATTTTTAGGAAGGATGATCTAGCAATATATTAAAATACTAATTTCCATTTTATTAGAGAATGTAGCGCTCTATATATATATATATATATATATATATATATATATATATATATATATATATATATATATATATATATATATATATATATATATATATATATATATATATATATATATATATATATATATATATATATATATATATATATATATATATATATATATATATATATATATATATATATAGCGATTCTTTCTCTAAGAATCTTAATGTCTCTGACTACAATTTTTTTTCCGCAATTTCTGTCTAAATGGTGGAGTTGTGCCTATGTTTACATTAGCGCTCCTGAAACACGTCTCGTAAATCATGAATCTCCTAATTTCGATGTTTTATGGCATAAAACCTGGCTTCCCACTAACTATAATTATCTTGTGTTTCTGATATTCCTCCCCTAATGAAACAGATTTTCCAGTTTTTTTTTTTTTCAATATCTTACTACTTCTCACGAGACTGTTACTTCTTCTCTGTTCTTCTTCTTCTGTTATCGTCGATGGGATGTGTAGGTTCATTCTATCTTCAATTAAATCTCTTTCTCCTCAAAATCCATGGTTTAATGGCAATTGTTCTCTTTTCCTTCGGGAGAGAGAGATATTGTTTATCGTGAATGGAAAAACTTCCCTTCTCCTATCACTCTTGCTAATTTTCATTCTGCTCGGAATCGTTGCAGGGATGTTCTTCGAAGGACTAAGCATACTTTCATTAAAAGGAAGTGCACAGACCTCCATGGTTCTCCTACTGATAAAAAGTTTCTGACCTCATGCTAGAAATACCTCTAATAACTTTTGAAAATCTGCCTTTCCTTCTCTTATTCACTCTGACGGTTCTGTAGCTAATACTCCCTCTGAAAGGCTAATCTCTTCGGCCTCTTTTTTTTCACCTAATTCTACCCTGCACGATTCTGGCTTGCCTCCTCCTACTCCTTCTCCTCTCAGGCTTCCCATGCCTCTACCTTTGATTACTCATGATCGGGTACATGGAATCCTGAAATCTATGAACGTCAGAAAGGCCCTCGCGTTCTGAGGGAGTGTGGTTCCGAGTTGGAGCCTGCCCTCCTAGTTAGAGCCTGCTCTACTCTCTACACCTTAATAGTAATACTTTTCCTCAGTGCTGGAAGCGCGCATGTGCTCAACCGATCCCGAAAAAGAGTAGCCGCTCTGATCCATCCAACTATCGACCTATAGCTCTCACTTGTGTTTTGTCTAAAATTTTTGAAACACTCCTCAACTCTCATTTCCTGGTTAATTTGGAATTTCATTCTCTTCTCTCATATCATCAGTATGGCTTTCGACGTTCGAAGTTAACTGGTGACATACTCTCCTATCTCTCTGATTTATGGTCTTCTTCCCTTTGTACTTCAGGGAGTTTTGTGTTGTGGCGCTTGACATACCCAGGACTTTTGAATGGGTATGACTTGCGTCGCTGCTCTCTAAGTCCCTTCCTTTGGGGTTCCTCCTCTTTGCTTACTTTTGTCTACTTTCCTCTCAAATTGTTCTATTTCAGCACTTGTAGATGAAGCGACCTCTTCCCCACTTTCCTGTCAATTGTGTTGTTCTTCAGGGTTCTGTTTTATCTCCAACTTTATTCTTTCTTTTCATTAACGATCTTCTCAACTGCACTTTTAACCATGTTAACTCTTATGCTGATGACTTACTCTCCATTCTTCTACTCATCTCAAATCTGCTCCCTCTTTTGCTTCTAGAGTTGCTTCTCGTCTTCATCTTTCCGATTCTATTCTTGCTGATCTGGATGGGATTTCTTGGGGGGGTTATAACCATGTGAAATTTAACTCTTTAAAAACTCAACTTCTTCACATCTCCCTCTCCAAAACACCTCCCAACTTTTTTATCTTCTTCGATGGCTCTCCCGTCTCACCTGTAAATAACATTCTTGGTCTTAACATACAGAAGAAATTGTCTTGAAACCACATATCACAGCAGCGGTTGCTAAGGCTGCCTCTTAGAAGCTGAGAATACTGTTCAGGTTGCGAGAATTTCTCTCTTCTGATCAGTTACTCCAATTATTCGCTTATTCGCCCTTGTATGGAGTATGTTCTCAAATTTGGGGGGGAGGCTCCGGTTCATCCTTTCTTCTGGATGGGGTTGAGTCTAAGGCTAAAAGAATAATAAACTGTCCTCTACTTTCAAACTCGGATGGTAGTGCGCTCTGACATTAGTTCTTTACTCTGTTCCCTCTTGCTGTCTTTATCATATTTTTTAACCAAAAGTGATGTTGGTTTATATGTGTGCAACGACGTTTTTCATTCTTGTTTCTGATTTTGAATCTTCAAAATATTCCAAACTGTGTTTTAGTTTTTCTTGACAATCTACTACTAAATTTATTTATTTTTCTCCTAGCTCTCATGACGATCTTAAAATCCTTTCGATTATCTAAACTCCAAAATAGATCTAATTTTTTCTTCTTCTCATTCTCTGGAATTATTTTAGAAGATTTCAGTGTTCACCGGTGCAATTGACTTTCTTCTATTTCGCAAGATACTGTTGGTGAACTTGCCTTCTATATCTCTTTCCAAAATAACCTTTGGCATATGATGCAGCTTTCTGCCCGTATTGTTTTGGATATGAATCAAACATTCAAGACCTTTTCATAACCTATCCTTCTTCCCACTTTGTTCTTTTTGTTTTTATTCTTCATTCTTCCGACTGCAGAACTTACCGTTTTCCACTCTTCTAAAGCTAAACTCTTCACTCAAACCTTTACCTTTAATTTCATCTTAGAAGATTCCGGAGTTATTCCTGTTCCTCCTTGTCATAATCCAACCCACTTTTAACTCATTTATGCCCAACATTTTAATTTCTTCTTGAGATTTATTTCTGCTCTATATGAGGTTAACACTAAGGGGCACTTTCCTGATGGTATTCTTCCTGTGGTTCTTAAAAATTGTGTTTTTAAACTTGAATTCTTCCTTGGTAAAGTACTTTGTTTCTGTCTTTTTACTTCGACCTAACCTCCAGGCTGAAAACTAGCGGTCTTTCAGCCTGTGCCGAAAAAGGGAACAATTGCAACACTCTAACGATTGTCCTATTATTTAACCTTCATTTTTTATAAAGTTTTTGAACCTATCCTCAACAAGATTCGAAAACATCTCAATACTTATAATCCTATCTCTGTGCTCATCAGCATTTCTGTGAATGATTTGCTTTTGCGCTAGACATATCGTAGGTCTTCGATAGAGTCTAGCACAAAGTGTTGATTTCTAAACATCTCTCTGTCTGAATTAATCCTCCTCTCCGACTTCCATTCCGGTCGTTCTATAGCTGTCATCGTAGACGGCTTCCGTTCTTTAAATCAATAGGGTGTCCCAGGGATCTGTCTTATCACCAATCCTTTTTTTATTTTTGATATATGACCTTCAATTTATTACTTCATCACGTATCCTCTCCTATGCCGACGACTCCACTCTTCATTACATCTTTCGTTTTGAAACAAACCGTACTAATAACTTAATTGATGCTCAGAGGATGGCCTTGGAGTATTTAACCTGATCTTTTTCAAATTTCTAATTGAGGCAGAGAAATCATTGGAGTTTTCAGAACCTCAAAAATTCAATTTCTTTATCTTTCTACTCGACATAATCCTGTAATCTACTCGACAGAATTGTAACATCTTCGAAAACACACAACTCAATTCCTCGTCTGTCCTTAATATTTTCGGTGTTTTCTTTTGGAGATCTTTCTTGAAAGCATCACATAACTTCTCTTCTTGAGCAAGATTCTAAGTGGTTGGGTGTTTTGAGGTGCCTTCAGAATTTCTTCACGCCCCCACTCAGTTGCTTGCTCTTTATATGGGTGTTGTTTGCCCTTGTATGGAGTACCACTCATAAATCTGGAGTGATTCCATACACACAGCTCACCGTGAAAAGGTGGAGTTTACGGTTTTTCGTCACATAAACTTTTTCACTCTCATTAATTCTATGTCTTTTTTTTGCCTCTGATTTGTTGCGTCACTCTCTGTACCATCGCTTTTACATCGAACACTGATCTTCTGAACACTCAAGCCGCATACTTCTTCCATTGAGAAGGTCTCATTGGATACTCTTTTCTACACAGTCTCATCTTTTCTCTTTCCCGCTTTTTGACCCCAGACCTAGCAGCTAATGCTCAAAATTTTATTTACTCTGCTGGTAAAGTTTGGAGAACACTCCCTTTATTTATTTTCCCAAATACCATTGTCTTATTATTATTTATTTAATACCCAACGCCTATTCTAGTATAAAGGGCAGCGGTTGACTCTTTCCAGCAGCTTCTATCTTGAGTTCTTCTCTCAGCTTCACCTCAACTCCATCCCATTGTTTCAGGCTTTCCTTCATATTTCTTCTATTTATCTGGGCCTCTTTCCGTTCCCAAGTTAGGAATATCTTACACAAACATTTTCCTCAGTGTAACGTTATCTTTGTAAAGAATAACCAAATCGGTAGCTATTTTAAGATTTAAAAAGTATCCCCGTTTATTTGTGGTCTTGCATCGTATTTAAATACAAATGTACCGACTGTAATATCGGCTATGTGAGCCAAAACAGCTTACAACTTAAGTTGCGAGCCTTCAAGCACATGGACATTTCCTTTCGTATTAATTCAGCTATTGGAGATCACTCCAATCATACTAAACACCCTATATCTCTCCAAAACTTTCATATCATCCAAAATGCTTCTACTGACGAAGAATTTAAAATTTTAGAATCCTTGTATATAAAACAATTAATCTCAAACTTAATGCCCATAGTTATTCTTTGGCACTTCTAATTGCTTGATCTCCCTTCTTCATTCATTTCTTTTCTCTTTTTATTGTTGTGTATATTTTCCCCCCATTTACTTATATTTTCTATTCTTGTTAATATTTCTTTTGTATTTAATTCTACTTGTTTTTGAATTTTTTTTGAACTTATTTTCATTATTTTAATATTTTTCAACTTTATGAAAAAAGTTTTTTTTTTGTTAAATATATTTTACATAAATACGAAACATTCACATTGAAATAAATTTATCTGTTTTCTTTACAAGTTTATTCATATTTAAAATTAGGTTCACTACGAATTTTTTTATTACTGATATATATATATATATATATATATATATATATATAATATATATATATATATATATATATATATATATATATATATATATATATATATATATATATATATATATATATATATATATATAGGGACCGACCGGGGCTGGAATTTGGCCGGGGCCGGGGCCGGGGTTCTGGCCGGGGTTGCCTAAAAATTGTAAAGAGGTCAAAAGCACTGAAATTTTACTTTAAAAAAAATTAGATATAAATTTAATTGAGGTTTATTTAATTATAAGAAAGGTGTAGAATAGCCAAAATTCACTTAAATTAATGATTATATGGATTTTCTCCGAAAAAATTCCTTAACAGGAAAATTTGGAAACACCTTAATTCTTCTAATCTTATCTCTGATCGCCAGTATGGCTTTCGTAAAGAACGTTCTACTGGTGATCTTCTTTCCCTACTTTCTGACTCTTGGTCCTCCGCTCTTAGGGGTTTCGGTGAATCTTTCGTTGTGGCGCAAGACATATCGAATCCTTCGATAGAGTCTGGCACAAAGCTTTGATTTCTAAACTTCCCTTCTTTCGGAATCTATCCTTCTCTCTGTAACATTTTCTCTACTTTCCTTTCCGGTCGTTCTATTGCAGCTCTTGTAGACGGCCACCGTTCTTCCTATAAATCTATAAATAGTGGTGTTCCTCAAGGATCTGTTGTATCTCCAACTCTTTTTCTAATTTTTAATAATGATCTTCTCTCTATTACTTCGTCTCCTATACACTCCTATACCTATGACTCCACCTTTCATTACTCCTTTCAATTTGAAAGACGTCCCTCCCAACAACAGTTGATAGATTCAAGAAGGATGGCCTTGGAGCAACTGACCTCTGATCTTTCTCGTATTTCAAAGTGGGAGAGAGAAAGCATAACCGCTTTCAATGCCTCAAAAACTCAATTCCTCCATCTTTCTGCTCGACACAATCTTCCACACAACTATGATATCTTCTTCGAAAACACTCAACTCAAACCTTCATCTGTACTCAATATTCTCGGAGTTTCTTTTTCTCGTGATCTTTCTTGGAAAGATCACATTATTTCTCCCACTAAACAAGCTTCTAAGATGTTGGGTGTTCTGAGGCGCCTTCGTGGTTTTTTTACGCCACCCCGGTTGCTTGCTCTGTATAGGGGTGTTGTTCGTCCCTGTATGGGGTACGCCTCGCACATCTGGGGTGGTTCCACACATACAACTCTTCTCGTAAAGGTGGAGTCTATTGCCTTTCATCTTATAAACTCTTTTGCTCTTACTTAATCTCTCCAATCTCTTTGTTCCAGTCGAATTGTTGCGTCACTTTCTCTATACTATCGCTATTAACAACGGACATTGCTCTTCTGAACTCTCACGTCGCATACCTCCTCCATTGAGAAGGGCTCGTGCGACACGACTTTCTACACAGTCTCATCTTTTCTCTGTCCAATTCTCCGACCCCAGACTTAACCGCTGTGCTCACTCTTACATATACTCTACTGGTAAAGTCTGGAACACACTCCCTTCTTCAATTTTCCCAACTTCCTTTGACTTGCACATTTTCAATTGGCGTGTGTCGGGTCACGTCGGCCATTAGCGACCAGATTCATAATGTTCCCCAATTCTGGTGGAATTTGGTGGGCCTCCGGCCTTTACTCAAAAGACAAAAAAAAAAAAAGATATATATATATATATATATATATATATATATATATATATATATATATATATATATAATATATATATATATATATATATATATATATATATATATATATATTATTAAATGCTATTTGTTTGAAGAGGCATATAGCCTAAAAAAACTTTAGGAATTTTTGAAATTTGGTAAAAAAATTGACCGTCTTCAAGGCTATATCTCGAAACCAATGAATCGCATTGAATAAAGTATAGAGAGCAATTTGTATCCCCATCCCTCCTCTATACACCCACCAAAAATAAATGTTATAGTTGTAGTTTTTTTGTTTTAATATTTTTGTCCGAAAAGGTGGATTTTTTTTTTAAAAAAAAAAATTTTTTTTTAATAGCTGTTCAGTTTTGGGCTTATATCATTTTTCCTGTAACTCTAGGAACAAAAGTCTGTTACAAGTTTTTGTTGACAGTAGAATTCTGAATATACAGTACAAATTTCAGGTCATTCCAAAAAGTGGTTTGGCCTCGCCATTCATTTGAAAAGGGTAAAAAAAAGAAAAAAAAATTAATAGTTATAGACTCAGGAAAACACCAAAAAAAGAGAAAAGCTATATACACTGAAAATTTCAGGAGAATCGGCTGAAAATTAAAAAAAAAAAAAAATGAAATTGGATTGTCCCCTCAAGTATAATTTCCCATTTTAACCCCGGCTGGCAAACCCCGGTTTTCCCTGATTTTTAGCCGGGGCCGGGGCCGAGGTCAGTAAAATGGCCGGGGTTCCCCGGTGCCGGGGCCGGGGCCCCGGTCGGTTCCTATATATATATATATATATATATATATATATATATATATATATATATATATATATATATATATATATATATATATATATATATTGAATTAGCGATTTCATAATTGAATTGAAACTCCAAATATATTTGAACCATAAAATAATTACTTACATAGAATTCGATTTAATACAAAGAGCAAATTCTATTTGCACATTTGGTGTTGGATTTTTTAAATTTAACACTGTGTGTGTGCGTGCGAGTTTGCACGAGTTTGTGTGTGTGTGTGTGTATTTATTTGGGGTGTGCAAAGTGGTTTGTAAATATGGATTGCTGAAACTATTTGTCATCAGATCTGATCCCCAAACTCGCCAACTTTAATCCCATATATATATATATATATATATATATATATATATATATATATATATATATATATATATATATATATATATATATATATATATATATATATATATATATATATATATATATATATATATATATATATATATATATATATATATATATATATATATATATATATATATTGATTTTATAGTGAAAAACAAAATCAGTTTTGATGTTCAAAATATATATTTTACTTTTTTTATTATAGTGAGAAAAAGAATTAATAAAGTTCCTCCAGAATGAAATCCAATTTCTTCCTTTTCTCCTAAATAATTTTCGCCTTCTTGTCAGTGATAAAAAATTGTTGTCATATTGACCAGGCGAGAAGAAATCAATTTGAGCTGAATTTGGGATTTTGTCAAAATTAAATACCTTCAGGATTATAAAATTGATTTCTTTTCAAGATTAGCCATTTGACCTTGACCTTGCTGTGTGTATCTTGATTTCCTTGTTTCTTCATTTCATTCTTTTTTTTTTTTTAAATTTACAGTATAAATATTTGTTAACCATTACTATTACTGGATTCAAAACCCTTAATCTTAGAGAAGCTATAAGATTAGAAAGTGAGAAGAAAAGTTTGAGTAAATTCGGTGGAACACAAAGAATTTTATAGGACAGCTTAACCTCAAAACCAGTGTCATATATTTTTAATATGCCTTAAATTGCTTATTTCTACACAGATCGTGCTAAGGTTGTTGGAGCACCACCTACACTGAGTTCGTCAATATATCTTCGTAAAAGGAAAATTGTTAAAGACAGTTGAAGGATGAAAGAAGTCTTACAACTAGCCTTTGATTACATCTTCCACTTAAAGTAGGTGATTCCTCTGTAGATTTATAGTAGTTGTAAGACATTTCTCTTAGAAGTATTAAAACTTACAGCCTTTCTGAAAAGGTCCTTGGAGCCGATGAAGTTCTATACTTTCGGAGATGATTTAGTTTTTTTTAATGATCATAGTAATTTACATCCTATGAGTCCATATGTAGATAAACATTGGAATATGTTTCTTTTTAAAATAAACTTCGTAACTAAAAGTAATCATGATAAGTGGAGGAGCCAATTTGAAATATTATTTTGTTGAAATTTTTTGACCCATTTTTATGAAATCTGGAGGGTGTATGCATTTTAACGCATTTTATTTTTGACGTTTTTCTGTATCTAAAACGGTTTGAAAGTTTTTTGGTGAAAGTTTACCCTTGAAAAAAGCGAATACTTGAGAAAAACCACCGGTCGAAATGACATGATAAGTATATTCACAAATCTATTAGCTACAATCGTATCGTAACAGATTTTTGATATTTGCTTTAGGAAAAAAGTTGTGCTTCCTTTTCTGACCAAATGTAAAAAAAAAATTGGAAAATTTATCCCCAGGACCAAAAATTAAAAAAAAAAATAAAATAAAATAACCACACGGTTGACTTTTAATTTTTTGACAGGTGTTTAGAGGAGGTACAGAGCTACAATTTTTCAATACATCATTCAATGCCATTTGTTCTTTTCGAGATATAGCCTTTCAAATTTTGGAAATTTTGAATTTTTTTTTTTTTAATATTGTCAAAATTTCAGAGGCTATAACACGAAAAGAACAAATAGCATTGAAATGAGTTGTAGGTGTATTCTTCTTAAATGTTTTTTTTTTCTCCGCAACTGTAGAATTTTTTATTTTTTTTATTTTTTATTTTTATTTTATTTTATTTTATTTTATTTATTTTTTTGCATTTTGGAGAATTTAGACTTACGGACAAAAAAGTTAAGAAAAAGAAAAAAAACAACACAGTAGACCATTTTTCATTTTTGGCAATTGTTTAGAGAAGGTACAGAGCTAAAACTTTCTCTCAATACATCATTATTTGTTCATTTCGATATATAGCCTCCCAAATTTTAGAAATTTTCAAAAAAAAAAAAAAAAAAAAAAATCAAAATTTGAGTGGCTATATCTCGAAAAGAACAAATAGCGAAAATGAAAATAAGTCTTATCGTGTAGTTTTTATTATGTAGATATAAACATTGGAAATATATATATATATATATATATATATATATATATATATATATATATATATATATATATATATATATATATATATATATATATATAGGGACCGACCGGGGCTGGAATTTGGCCGGGGCCGGGGCCGGGGTCACCCAAATTTGGCCGGGGCCGGGGCCGGAGCCGGGTTTATGGCCGGGGTTTCCTAAAATTTGTAAAGAGGTCAAAAGCACTGAAATTTTAGGTTAAGAAAATTAGATATAAGGTTTATTTAATTGTAAGGAAGGAGTAGAATAGGCAATATTCACTTAAATTAATGATTATATGCATTTTCTCTAAAAAAAAAATCAGAAAATTACAGTTTTGTATATTTGAAGTTTAAAAAAAGTACAAAAATTAAACAAAAAATTATTCTAATTCATAATAGTGATTTAACACGTTTACCTAGGTAAGACCCAAAGGTAAAGTTTGAAAAAATGTAAGATATAAAATTATCAATTTAAACTGAATTTATACATATCATTGCTATTTTATTGCTATGTATCAAACTTGTATCATTTAACTGCATTATTTAAAAAATATTATTTTGTTTATACTTTCAGTCAATATGGCTAAAAGATCAGCTTCTGCAGTATTTGAATACTTTACAATGTTTCAGGATAGGCTCGAAATAGCTAAATGTAACATTTGCAGTCAGAAAATTAGAAGAGAACCTCCGGGTGCTACAAATAAAAAAAATTTCAACCAAATCTTTTTGGAGTATCTAAAATCAAAACACAAAGATGAACATTCACTAGCAGAAAAGGAGTGGTCAAAAGAAACAGAAAAGAAAAAAATCTTAATTTTCTTATATTTTGTTTGAAATTTTTTTTTATTATTTGACTGATTGAGCTGAAATTTTCAAAGTATGTGAATTTTTTCACGAAGTTCTGAGTTGGTTTCGAGCATTTTTTTGAGTCTATAACGGTTTGAAACTTATTTGGACCCAAAGTTGAAAAAAATGAATAACTGGGTCAAATCACTGGTCCACATGAGCTGAAAATTTAACTGAATATCTTTGCCCCAATTTCTTGCATTGGTGGGAATAGATTTTTGATATCACGTCTAGAAAAGTTATAAGCACTTGAAAAAAAAATTGCAAAAATTGTACCCTTCTGGAGGAAAAATTTATTTAAAAAAAACGCTACCTACTATTTTTTTTTATTTGTGAATATTGTTTAGAAGAGGAACAGGGCAACAATTTTTATTTAGTGCATTTTTAAATGCCCTTTGTTTGAAGCGAGATATAGCCTCTCAAACTTTGGGAATTTTTGAAATTTGGCCAAAAATGGACCCTTTTGATGGCTATATCTCAAAACCAACGAATGTCATCGAATAAAGTACATAGAGGAATTTGTAGCCCCACCCCTCCTCTATACACACCAAAAATAGGAAATGTCATAGTTGTATTTTTTTAAAAAAGATTTTGTCTGAAAAGGTGGAATTTTTTAGTTCAAAAAATTTTTTTTTCTATAGTTGGTCAGTTTTTGGCTTATAACATTTTTTCAATAACTCTGGGAACAAAAGTCTATTAGAGGCTTTTGTAGCCCATATAATTTTGAATAAATAGTCCAACTTTCAGCTCATTCTAAAAAGTGGTTTGGCACCGCCATTCTATTGAAAAGGGTAAAATTTCCACACAAAAAATAAATAAATAAAAACTTAAACGTAATAGACTCGGAAAAACGCTAGAAATGGACTTTTCTTACCGATAAAAAATCTATATACACTGAAAGTTTCAGCAGAATCAGCTGAAAATTAAAAAAAAAATAAAATTTTTTTTTGTATAATTTGCCATTTTAACCCCGGCCGGCAACCCCGGTTTTCCCTGATTTTTAGCCGGGGCCGGGGCCGGGGTCAGTAAAAATGGCCGGGTTTGGCCGGGGCCGGGGCCCCGGTCGGTTCATATATATATATATATATATATATATATATATATATATATATATATATATATATATATATATATATATATATATATATATATATATATATATATATATATATATATATATATATAAACATTGGAATATGTTTCTTTTTAAAATCAACTTCGTAACTGAAAGTTATAATGATAAATGAAATTGCTAAACGAAATCAAAGGTCATGGAATACCAACAAATTAAGTATAATAAAATGTGCGTTTTCTGTATTTAACGTGTATTTGCTGGTGCTGATCCGACTAGTTTATTATTTATTGACTCAATAGTTGATTATTTTTCAAGAGAATTAGTGTAATTAGGAAATTATAGACAGCATTATTAGATTTAATATTTATATATGAAAACACTCTGGTTAATACCTTACAGTTGAGAAAAACTTGAGTAACATTGATACTGTATTTAGTAAGGCTTCATTTAAATGCAGCATTTAAAACACATCTAGTAGAGAGCAAGTTTTTAGACTTTAAATGCATACTTGGATAAATTCAGAAACATGCTTGTAACCATTACCTAGAGAAGAAATTTGAAAACCAAAAACTGTTTGGAAATGTGAAAGACATTTAAGTTAACCTTGAATTAAATTCACTAAAATATACTTCAATCAGTTTAAAAAATAAAATAAAATTAGAAATAAGAGCAAATGGCTTAACAGGTTCAAAGAAAGTAAGAGTATATAGATTTGGAAGCTTATAGGAGAATAAGAAGAGCTAAATCAAATATAATTTAAGAAACTCTCAGGAATTAACATTCGTAACAATAATAAAGATTTGAAAAAATCTTTAATTTTTATAAATTTAATAATAAAAACAATGGATTGATCATATTAATTAGATAAATGATATAGTAATATGTAAATGAAAAATTAGTTAATGTTTTAAACATTATTTAAATAAGTATTAACAGATGAAAAGTTTGATATCAGTTACTTTAGAAAGCAGAGTCGAGGTAGATTTTCATTTCTTAATATTGATATTGAAGAGATTAATGGTTTATTTGAAAATATTGATTATAATAAGTCTACATGGTATACATGACTAAATTCTAGAGCAGAGTAGCAGAACTATCGTGTATGACTAGTATGTTATAGGTATCGTAATTATTATGAGTTTACAGAGGACTAGAAAATTTCGTATGTTTTGCCTATTTATAAGAAAGAAATGGGGATGATCTTAGAAATAAGACGCCAGTTAGGTTTATTTCAATATTGTAAAAAAAAATATTGAAAAGTGGAAAAGAAATAAATTTAATCGACAATGATGTTTTGTAGACTCTCAACTTGATTTTAGGAAAAGTAAATTATGTCTTGAGTGTTTTGGACCTTTTGTAACAAAGTACTAAGTCCGTGTACAATGGATGTACAATGGAAGTTGGTATTTTATATCTGTATTTTAGCAAATATCTCGATAATGAAACTCATTAAAAGATTGATGCACAAAGTATATCAGTATGGTATGAGAAGTTGTACTATCGTGGACAGAAGTAATGCACTATTGCTTGGGTCGATCATTTTTCAAAGTCACATGGGTCTAATTTTAAGATTAAATTTTCATCCAATAGTCTTTCAACAAGATACTTTAGCCATGCCCTTTGATCACAATGTGAAAATAATAGTATTTTAGGTAAGCATAATATTTGGAAACGATATAGTTACACACAAGCACACACACACAACATATATATATATATATATATATATATATATATATATATATATATATATATATATATATATATATATATATATATATAATATATATATATATATATATATATTATGGCTTAGGTGTAGATTGTTTTCTGACTTTCGATATTTTTTATATCGATATTTTTTTATGTCGATATTTTATTTTAATCGATACTTTTTTACCTATAATTTTTTTATACCTATAATTTCTTTACCTATAATTTCTTTACAACAAATTTCAGTTTACCTTTGACTGTCATTGTATCCGTTGTTGTTGTTATAAATATGAATCTTCAAGATATAAGTGTAATTTGTTCTAGTGATTGGTCTCTTCTTGCATTATATATATATATATATATATATATATATATATATATATATATATATATATATATATATATATATATATATATATATATATATATATTTTATTTTATTTGTGATGTAATACGGTCCTAGGCTAGTATGTCGTGCCAACGTTCTTGTGTAGGTTAGGCCTCTTTTACGGCAACTTCGGTAGTTCAGGTTATATAAGTCGAATTAGGTTCTGCTACAAAAATAAGTAATAATAATTGTGTGTATGTCCGGTGTAATAGCCTCTAATTCTCGCCAACGTTCTTGTTTAGGTTAGGCCTCTTCGATATTTTCGATTATCGATATTTTCTGACAATCGAAAGTCAGAAACAATCTACACCTTTACCTATATATATATATATATATATATATATATATATATATATATATATATATATATATATATATATATATATATATATATATATATATATATATATATATATATATATATATATATATATTATATATAAAATAAGGATACATTAAGAATGGTTTTTTGCCGTATAGTTTTTGTTAAAATATTAGGTTATTAGTAAAAAGTATACATGTTGTGCTTGAATAATAAGGAAATTTATTCATAATGATATTAAAGGATATCGCAAATTATTTACTTTAGTTTATTTTATTATATTATATATATATATATATATATATATATATATATATATATATATATATATATATATATATATATATATATATATATATATATATATATATATATATATATATATATATATAGTAAAAAAATTAGTCGAAAAGTAGTCGACAGGTTAATGGGCCGACACGTCATTAAC
>SEYY01020708.1:45000-55000 GCA_009176605.1 Armadillidium nasatum | reverse complement strand
ATAAAAGTAAGGTGGTGTTCAGTAAGCTACATAATGTTTTTATATTATATTTTTAATGGAATATACATTAATATATTGGTGTGCACAACTCAGAGCTTCAAGGAAATTTTATATTTTAAATTTTTTGTGGAGAGGGGATTTAATAAGGAGAGTTCTGAGAATGTTGGGAATGTTTTTACAGAAGGATATTCCTTAGAGTTTATGATAGAGGTTTATAAATATTTACAACTAACAATGCAAATATTTTTAAATTTTTTTTAATTAAATCAAAAAGGGAAGTTAATTATTTGTTTGAAAGAAAGTCATGATAGACCCATGTGACTCATTTAATTTCTTTTATTTTCCTCTTTATAGACGTTGAGATAAAGAGTGTGTTTAACATTCTATTAGTTTCAGTAAGAATAGGATCAGACTTACGTTAATCTTACATTATTATTATTAGGTAAATTTTATAGTAGCCAATCTGCACAAAGGAATATATGATGCCATTTTTAACAACAACAACAACAATAACCATAATAACTACCAATAATAATTTATAATAATAATAATAATAATAATAATAATAATAATAATAATAATAATAATAATAAACTAATAACAAAAATAAATAATTAAAACAATAATAATCTATAAAAGTAATAATAACTAATAACAATAGTAGCAATAATAATAATATCATAGCAATAACAAACAGCAACAATAACAATAATAATTATAATAACTGATAATAACTAACAATAACTAATACAATAATTAATATTAATAATAAATGATAATAATAATAATGTAGCTAATTATAATAACAATAATAATGGCTAATGATAAACTAATAATAGTAACAATAATAGTAACAATGATGACAACAATAATAATTATAATAATAGCTAATAACAATAATAGCAACAATAACTAATAACAACATTAATAATAAAAACAATATAATCAAATAAAAGTTAATTTTTTGTTTTTACAAATTTCAATTACCTTTAAAACAAATTAAAAATATTTTTTTGAACTGAAATTGTTCTTCATGGGTGACGACTACTTCCCATTA
The DNA here is from genome assembly GCA_009176605.1 of Armadillidium nasatum. NCBI lineage: Eukaryota > Metazoa > Arthropoda > Malacostraca > Isopoda > Armadillidiidae > Armadillidium > Armadillidium nasatum. The sequence goes on along the minus strand of SEYY01020708.1, from coordinate 53,943 downwards.
ACCCAAATAGGGTTATATTAATAAGGAATTAGAAATTTATTTTATTATCATCATCATGTAGAAAGGAATTAGAAATTTATTTTATTATTATCATCATGTAATAAGGAATTAGAAATTTATTTTATTATTATCATCATGCATATTCGAAAACATCATTGCCAACAGCAATTAACACAACTTATTAGAATCAACTTATAATCTAACACCAACTAAACCAAATTATTATTTACGAAATATTTTAAATATATCAAAAGTTGTATTTTACAGGATACTGTTTTATCTTAAGGTATTTTCTTTTAAACAATAATAATAAAAATAATCAAAATGATATTTATACTACCATTATTATTACTAATAATTTTTATTATTATTATTATATTATTATTATTATTATTATTATTATTATTATTATTATTATTATTAAACAATTTATAGGTTTTTGATGGAATTTTCTTTTATTTAAATTGAAAAGATATTTCAGTATTTCAAGAATTTTTATCCTTTTATAATAATATTATTATTATTATTATTTTTATTATTATTATTGTTATTAAATATATCAAAAATGTACTCTGAGAATTAATAATTTGAAGAAAAGTTAATTCTTTTTTTTTAAATAATAATAAAATAAACGAAAAAAAATTATATCCGTCTTGAAAATACTATTAGATGAATATCTCAGCAAAGCTTATAATAATAATAATAATGATTATTATTATTATTATTATTATTATTATTATTATTATTATTATTATTATTATTATTATTATTATTATTATTTTTAATAAGAGAACTCATAGAAATCCGTTTTTCTAAATTTGAGATTTTTTCCAAAAATTTCAAAATGTATTCTGTTAATAGTAGGATAAATATATGTTAATTTTGCACAGACCGATCAAAGTAACACATAATTGACAAAGAAAAGAAATGAAAATTGAATTTCAAAACTAGTTGAAATAGTCCACAAATATTTAAAACAATATTTTCTCTTTTTATTCTTTTTTTTTTTTTTTTTTTTTTTTTTTTTTTTTTTTTTTTTTTTTTTTTTTTTTTATAATGTAACTTATTATTGAAAAGCTTATTTTCTATTACTGACCCGAGAATGTTCATTTTTATGCGATCCAAGTTTTTGAAGAGTTTAATTAAAGGAAAATAATAATAATAAAAAACATTTAATCCTTCTGTCCTTTTTATCGATTTAAGCGTTGTTAAGCTTGTGTGAATTTAGCAAGAAGTGGTGATTGGTGATAACGAAATATATTTAATATAGTTATGACATATATTTATATTTTGTCAAAATCCTGCTCGATATCCAGATTTAACCGGATTTATCTCAAGTACATCTTGCCCTTGGCCAAATATGTCCAATTAATATTTGACGAAAAAGTAGAAGGGTTAACCCCATATTAAGGTTATCAAACACATAAAAAAGGGGTTCGGCTTCTGCAATAGGTTGCAAAAACGAGGATTGACCCTAAAAACAGGGATTTCTTTCCTAAATGAGGACTTTTTGAGGGAAAATTGGAACACTGAATCTTATCAAATGTCTCGGAGATTTATTTTCAGCACCCATTACCTTTATTGGATCCGTTCAGTGTCCGATAACTTAGAGGGGGTTTGTGAGGCTACGTCAATTCATTATTATTATTATTATTATTATTATTATTATTATTATTATTATTATTATTATTATTATTAGGATTCGGGAAATAACTATTTATTTCTGGACGAGTTTTTTAAACTGTAACCAAAATAGCCATTACTTAAGTTGTAATTATAAATTAGGAGGTAACGGAAATTATTTGATATAAAGTTAACCCTTCACAAAATATGTTAAGTCTAACTATGTGAGATAAGTCATTGAACATAGGGGAAAAAAAGAGGATAAATATAGTACGAATATTTGAAAATTATGCACTCTCTGTACAAGGATTTGTGTTCAAGGATTGAACATTGATCTTTGAAAGGAAGTAAAAAAATAAATCTATTTATATGTATCGACTATTTGAACTTTTCTAGGTAGTATATACCTAGGATCCCCTAGTGGGATCGAACCGGCGCCCTCAAACGCGTGAGTCAATCACTCTACCGTTTATGCCACGGTAGAAGGTAGTCGTTTCTTTGTTCCCATATTTTTCTAATTTGCTAATTGAAAAGGTTAGGAGAAAAACTAATTTTAAATTGGTTTCAAAATACTATATGCTTGATGGTTGTTTATTTTATTATTATTTTTAAAATATTTTTTGTTAATCAATTTACATATACCATATCAAATTTCACATTTCCTTTTGTGATTTAAAAAATGTATATTTATTATTTTATTTATTTATTTATTTAATAATTATTATTATTTTTATTATTATTATTATTATTATTATTATTATTATTATTATTATTATTATTATTATTATTATTATTATACTGTCTTATTTTGTTTATTATACACAAAATATTAAATTTTTATTACAATATGATTTGCAAAAACTTGAATTTTGATTCGGATTCGGACGTGGATTCGGATTCTGGCTGGGATTCGCACTCGGACATTTTAAATTAAACTCAGCACGTCATATATATATATATATATATATATATATATATATATATATATATATATATATATATATATATATATATATATATATATATATATATATATATATATATATATATATATATATAATATATATATAAATGGGTGTATATATGTGTTATCGGATTGTAAGTTGAATCGATGGAAAACATTCTGGAGCAAATAATAATAATAATAAAGTGTCGAACAGTGTCAAATCTTTATTATTTGGTATAGGACCTATACCAAACAGCTGATCTTCAAAACATCCGACCAAATTTATCAAAAGATCGAATGTTCCAATTTTCCCTCAAAAATAAATCTTTGGGACCAGAATTCCGTATATTTGGGAGGTGTCGACCTCGTTAACGGGATCTCAAACTCAGTTTTTGCAACCGGTAACCGTGTTCGTTATCAGAAACCTAGAGTTTTACCATTAAAAACAGACCTTTGGAACCAGAAACTTTGTTTTTACCATTAAAACTTCACATTTGGTACCAGAAATATTAAAATCATTAAAAAGAGACCGTTTGAACCAGAAAACTCGTATTTTTCCATTAAAAATACTCCTTTTGAACCAGAAACCTTGTATTTTACCGTTAAAAATACATTTCTGGAGCCAGAAACCCACTTTTGGCCACCCTCTTTATGAAACCTACCATCCTTTTATGGAGGCATTTCTATCCCTTTTTTATCCTTGAAATATTAATTAGACAAATGTTGACCCAAATCTTGAGTCACTATAAGCATGTATAACTATTACAATAACGTAGTAAATCTTAAAGCTTCAGTGTATCTAAGCTTTGAATTTAAATTGAAATTCATTTACTTATAATTATATATATATATATATATATATATATATAATATATATATATATATATATATATATATATATATATATATATATATATATATATATAATATAATATATATATATATATGATTTTGTGTGTTTCTGAATTCTTTCCCTATTGCCACTTTAGTGTTTCTATTAGTATTTATTTATCCCCAAACTCTGGACTAGTAAAGAGAAGAGAGTAAAGTTTATTATTGTGTGTTTGTTTGTTTGTGTGTGTGTGTTGGCTTTAGGAGAGAAGCAATTTGGCTGAGTGTTGGTTCTGCATTTTCGGCTCTAATGAGCCTCGCCGTTAATTCAGAATTGATTTGTTTATTCATTATAACGAAGCGAAACACATGTAAGGGAATATGTTTACGTGTGCGTACGTGTAGGGTTTATTTATTTTTTTTTTTGTACATGTACGAAAGAGTAGATAAGTTTGTGCGTACTAATGCAGTGTGTATGTAAAAATTTAACATGTTATATATATATATATATATATATATATATATATATATATATATATATATATATATATATATATATATATATATATATATATATATATATATATATATATATATAATATATATATATATATATATATATATATATATATTAGTATTTATTGACCTTTCCACCTTTCCCACTCTCGTGGGGTGATGCCGTTCATAATTCCTTCAAACATTACGTACCTCACCATTCACCACAGCCCTCCTTCCCTCGTTCAAACTCAAACCCCTTCCTTCCAATATCTCCCTCACCCCATCCATCCATCTCCATTTTTGGCCTTCCTCTCTCTTTCTTCCCCCTCTTCCTCCCTCCCTCTTCTACGGATTTAAGTACTTTGCTGACCATGCTGTCCTCATCTATTCTACACACACATGTTCAAACCAATCTTAGAACACCCTCCTCTTCTCCATCCACCATTCCCCTTCACCATCTACATATATCCCTTATTCTATCGTTTCTGATCCTATCTACCTTTCTCAAATAAACCACATATCGCTCTCAGTCCCTTCATTTGAAAAACATTCAATCTTTTAATCACCTGAGTATTCATCATTCATGTTTCGCACACATACTTTACAGATGGCAAAAACATATTCTCAAACATTCTTACCTTAATTAACTTCAATTTTCTCTCCTCCTTCCATACTCCTCTTAAACCCCCCCTCACTTTCATTCCTTCTACCACTCTATTCTTTATTTCCTTTTCTATCCCCCTTTTCCCACCACCAATATTTGAATTTTTCCACCTCCTCCAGTATAATATATATATATATATATATATATATATATATATATATATATATATATATATATATATATATATATATATATATATATATATATATATATATATAATATATATATATATTTCAGATCAATTTCTCTAAATTATATTAAGATGTAATTAAAATCACAAAAATTTGTTTATTTACATACTAAAACATTAGTGTTTTAGTTAATTGACGTTTAAACCTCTCATTCTAGAAGTTGTTGTCAAAAGTAACTGGAGAGGATGGAACGGTGAGGAGAAAGATAAGTGCAAGACACTTTTAAAGGACAAATCTGGAAATTTAAATGCTGTATGAACTATTTAAGGTAAGCACATTGCAAGTAAATTTTTAACGTTATTATCAGAGGTGGGCATAAGCGCAAATGAAAGCGCAATTTGCGCTTTAAGCGCGCGAAAATTCGAAAATGTGCGCTTTTGCCTTTTGCGCTTAACAACTTTCTTAAGAGCGCAAATTTGCGCTTTAATTAAAAATTAGCGCTTTTGCGGAAATTTTTTGAAATTAGCGCTTACCAATTTGCGTTTCGTCATTTTTCTTAAAAAAACAATTTTGGGCTTATATTTCAGTTTCTTATTTAATCAGCCAAATTTTATTACTCTTTCTGCTAATTAAAAGTTAATACTTAAACTATGAATGCCGATATATAAAAAAAAAATATCGATATTAAAAAAAACAAATTGTCCTCGAAAAATAATAAATATATTGTATATATATATATATAATATATATATATATATATATATATAATATATATATATATATATATATATATATATATATATATATATATATATATATATATATATATATATATATATATATATATATATATATATATATGGTTATTGAAATATTTTGTTTATTAGTTTATTAGAAAGTTTATTAATTAATTAGGCAATTTCACTATAGGTTTTTCGTTGCTGATTATATATATATATATATATATATATATAATATATATATATATATTATATATATATATATATATATATATATATATATATATATATATATATATATATATAAATTAAAAAAAATAGTTATTATTATTATTATTTTTTATTATTATTTTTATCATTATTATTATTATTATTATTATTATTATTATTATTATTATTATTATTATTATTATTATTGTTATAGCCAATATACTAAGTTTACTGATTACTTGTGATTAGCGATTATACCTTTTTTAGTATTTTTGTGTTTAAATTGGAATAAAACAGATATGGATAAGTACTTAACGGGAAAAAGAATTGCAAACCGTGAAAGTCGTCGAAGTACAACTCCTGAAATTGAGTGTGATGCTGCTGGTACTTCCCATGAAAAAAGCAGCCAAGATGACATGGAGCACCCATGGCCCCATCTTATCAAGTACTATGGGTCTGTCAAGACCAAGAAGGAGTATACTGAGGGCAATAGAGTCTTGTGCAAAGGAAAGATTGAATGCTCCCAATGTAAAAAAAACCTTGAGCTTTGACTCTAAATCAACACATAGCTTGAAATCGCACTACTTGTTTGGAAGTAACTTTCACCGATACTTTTTATTTGAATTTAATTTCTTTTTAATTTTAAAATTCAACCATTAAATATTTCACATATTTTATTTACATGACTAGTGAATTTAGTTTTGTAACTTTATTTAGAAACATCGTTATTTGCACAAGGAAACTTTGTGCTGCAACTGAAGGAGGGTCAAAGCGGGGTCGCAGCTGCTCAACAGACAACAAGACATCTATAAAAAAGCGTCAGACCACCATTCTCCAGTCTATGTATAATATATTCAAACAGAAAAGAGCTCTTGAGTTGCTTTACAAGTAAGTGTTTCATTTTAAGTACAAGTTAACTATAAGTGGTGTCACAACTAACAAGCTAAAAAAAATAACAGAATACAGTCCATACGAAAATTTTCTAATTTGAAATACCAAGTTTCATTTGTCATTGATATATTTTCTCATCTGAAAATATTTTTTGCTTTTAGATTTTTGCTACATGACATTGTGCCTATTTACATTGTGGAGTCTGATTTCTTTGCCGAGTTCCTGTCCAACCTGAACTCTGATTTCCACCTCCCCTCCAGAAGAAAAGTAATGAGGGATCTTGATGTCATATGTAAAATAGGGAAGACAGACTTAACCAACATTCTCAGGGAAGTCAGTTATGTGGCCACAACTGCAGATAGCTGGACTGGACACAACAGGAGTTTTCTGGGCATGACAGTTCACTGGATTAATGCGAATACTTTAAAGAGAGAGAAGGCTGTCCTTGCCTGTAGAGAGTTATCTGTGTCTCAGACCAGCACAGTCCTAGCCAATAATATTACGGATATCCATCAACAATTTGGCATTCAGCATAAGGTAAGTAAAAAATCAATATGAAATAATAACGTAATAATGAAAAAAATGTATAATTATAAATTAATAAGGAAACTACTAAATTAAAAAAAATTATCTTCAGGTTGTCTGCATTACAACAGATAACGGTGCAAATTTCTGTGTAGCCTTTCGGGTGGATGCTCATGCAGAAACGGGTGACGAAGAGGAAGAAGAGCAGGTACCGATTCCAGAGATAGTGGTTACGCCTGAAGAGATGGAGCAAATTAGTGACCCAGAGGTTCTGCTGACAAAACCTCTCCAACTAGAAAATCTGCTTGAAGAACATGATGCCCTTAGCCTACTTAAACATCGCCGTTGCATTTCCCACACATTAAACATCTTGGCTACTAGGGATGTTTCGAATGCTCCTCGCTGGTCCTCTGGTGCCAAGGATCCATTTAATAAGACACTTGCCAAAGCACAGGCATTGTGGAATGCTCAAAACAGGAAAACTACAACTGCTGCGAGAATCAAGAAGGAGTTGGGAACAAAGTTTATAACACCAAGTGTTACTCGCTGGAACTCCCTATACGATTCTATGAAAGACCTGCTTAAGAACCTTGATGGTAGCATGACACAAATCAACATCATTTGTATGGAACAAAAGCCTTGTCTTCCAATATTTAATAAAACTGACAAGGAGGTAATTGCCGAGTACATCGAAATAATTACGCCTATTGCTGTTAGGCTGCATATGTTGCAGGATGAGAAGAATGCGTACGCGGGGGTTCTATTGCCTAACCTCTTCCTCCTCAAGGACAAACTCGTGGAATTGCAACGAGAGGTGAAAAAACTTAACTATGCCAAAAGCTTAGTCAACTACTTACTAAAGCAGCCAAAGCCAAACAAAGGGAAAGAAAAGGGATTTGAACCGAGGTTCAGCAGGATTTTTGATGATTGTGATTTGCTTATGGCAACAGTTCTGCACCCTCACTTCAAACTCGGAGTGGCACATAGGTTAAATGAGGGGAAGTATCCAGCTGTCAAGACGAGGATATTGGAGGAAATAAAGTGTAATATTGCATCAAATTTTACTCCTCCACATCAAGGCACTGAAGGTGATGGGAATGAATCTGAAATGGACCCATTTAAGGTGAGCTATTTTTATAATTTAGAACAAACTTTAAGCGTCTCTTGTACTATATATAATATATATATATATAATATATATATATATATATATATATATATATATATATATATATATATATATATATATATATATATATATATATATATATATATATATATATATATATATATATATATATATATATATATATATATATATATATATATATATATATATATATATATATATATATATATATATATATATATATATATATATATATATATATATATATATATATATATATATATATATATATATATAATACACTGACATAATGTTCAAAATGAAACTTAAAAAGATTTGAGTTCTTGATACCATTTCTAAATATTTCAGAAACTGAAGGCCCCATATATCCAGTAGACACCTCTGGAGGAGAAGTTGTGACAAACCTTGGATAGCTGGGATGCAGTAAATGTTCACCACAATACCCCTCTCACTAGGAACCTTTTTCCATGTGAATACCAAGAGGTCTGGGTGGACTTGTTTATGAAGTATAATACCCCATTACCCAGCTCAGCGGCCGTGGAGAGGTTGTTTAGTCAAGGCTCTGACATTCTAAGACCAAAGAGGGCAGCCATGGCATCCATCAATTTTAAAAAATTTATTTTCATGAAAGGGAATATGACCCTTTTCAGAATGCAAGAGAAGAGCTACGAGGAGGATGAGATCATAGATGGCTGAATAAATAATAATAAATTCTTTCTCATTTTTTGTTATAT
>SEYY01020708.1:22500-32500 GCA_009176605.1 Armadillidium nasatum | reverse complement strand
GGATATAGTTCTGGTCTTTGCCCACCATGAGGGTAATATATATATATATATATATATATATATATATATATATATATATATATATATATATATATATATATATATATATATATATATATATATATATATATATATATATATATATATATATATATATTAGTAATGGATCGGATGTCATTTTTCTAATTTGCTAATGCGGATGTCATTTTTCCTAATTTGCGGATGCGGATGTCGAATTTTGGAGAAGTGCGGATGCGGCGAGGATGTTGAATTTTAGAAAGTTGCGGATGCGGATGTTGAATTTTGATTTTGAGGATGCGGATGCGGATGTTAATTTTGATGAATATGCGAATGCGTATGCCATCACTATATATATATATATATATATATATATATATATATATATATATATATATATATATATATATATATATATATATATATATATATATATATATATATATATATATATATATATATATATATATATATATATATATATATATATATATATTTTCATTATCACCTTTCCTACTTTCGTTGGGTGGTGCCCGCCACAATTCCCTTACAAACATACCTATTCTTACCTTTCAACCCCTTTCACCCCCGCCCTCCATCTCTCTCTGTCTCCACAAATCTTCTACCCTCTTCTAAACTCAAATTACTTCCATCAAAATCTCTCTCATTCCATCCATCCATCTCCACTTCGGCCTTCCCTTCCCCCTACCCCTATCTACATCGGATCTAAGTACCTTGCCCACCATTCTGTCTTCATTCACTCTACACGTAAGTCCAAACCATTTTAGCACACCCTTCTCCTCTCTATCAATTACACCCTTCTTCCATTTATACATCTCCCTTATCCTTTAATTGTGGATTGTTCATAGCAATATTGGTTAAAGAAATTTGAGACGATAGTTAGAGGGTTGAGAGGTGTCCCCTTTTTCGGCACAGGCTGAATGAGCGCACGTTTCCGGTAAGAAGGGAAGGTTGAAGTAGGAAGAAATAGACGAAATAGCTTACCAAGGAAGTGTGCAAGCTCTGAAGCATAAGTTTTGAGAACGACAGGAAGGATACCATTAGGACCGTACGCCTTCCTAGTGTTAAGTTTTGAGGGAGCAGAAAAGACGTCTTTAGAAATATATATATATATATATATATAATATATATATATTATATATATATATATATATATATATATATATATATATATATATATATATATATATATATATATATATATATATATATATATATTAGTGATGATGAATCGGATGTCATTTTTCTAATTTGCGGATGCGGATGTCGAATTTTGGAGAAGTGCGATGCGGATGTTGAATTTTCGAAAGTGCGGATGCGGATGCGGATTTTAATTTTCGAAAAGTTCGGATGCGGATGCGGATGCGGATGTTAATTTTTGAGGGTGCTCGCGGATGCGGAGCATCCTCATCAATGAGGATGCCATCACTATATATATATATATATATATATATATATATATATATATATATATATATATATATATATATATATATATATATATATATATATATATATATATATATATATATATTTATTCTGTGAAAAAATTAGTCCCATGTTTGTATTGTAAATCAGTTAATAAATTTATGGATACATATCTGCATTTATTCAACATGAATAGCCGAAGGTATTTCAGTGTTGAAAAACAAAGTAAATGAAAAATAGTATACAAACATACTGGATACTTTAAGAATTTGTAAATTTTGTTCTAAATTAAGAATTTTCTTTTTACCGGATATCCGGCCGGATAACCGGATCGTAACGGACTATCCGGCCCATCCCTAGTAAAGATCGAACGAAGGACATTGATTAAATGGTGATATTGTTCAATTGTGAATTCATCAATTAAAAGCTGATCTTGATGGTGATTTTTCTGGGTGGTTTAGTGGTTAAGCCGATGAACTCGATTCTCAATTCGACCGGTTCGAACATCAGAGTGGAAAATTTTCCTTGGCTTTTATTATATATTGTAAGAACGGGTGTTCTGTCACTATTAATGATATTTTTCACAGGAAGCTGTCATAGAAGCCTATAATCACAATAAAATAAATGAAGCTCTAGAGCAGTGGTTCTCAACCACTGTGCCGCGAGATCCTCTTATGTGTGCCAAAAAATTTTTTTAAGAATAAGAAAATTAGGTATAATTTTTCGGATTCCACATGAATTTTTATTTTTCTAGTAGTCTTTGGCAATACGTGATTCCGAAATGTAAACACAGATGGATGCGAACTGAGACTCACGAATGAGCGAAATGTTTCCAAATGTCGATATTATAATTGAATGTTTGTTTTTCATTATGTTTCGTTTGAAATTATTATTGATCATGTAATTGCAAGCTAATTTATTGTTCAAAACTTCAGTTAAATTATATAATAAGAGATTCATTTAAGTAGTATATACACTTTTAATTACCCATGGTTATTATTGCGCAGCACTAGTAAAATATATGTTTGTATTTATAATAAAATTTTGAATGTACTTTCCAAAAAGTTGAGCGAAATATTTTGCTACGTAACTTAATATTTCGGAGCGTCTTTTAATGAGTCAGAAGCCATTGCACTGGATTGTTGTGAAGGTCGTTCTAGTGTTAATAGCCTATTCCTATTAATTGTTTTTTTTGTACACCCCCTTCATAATGGATAAATTTCTTAAAAGAAAAGAGGTTAGTGAGGGGTGTGAGTCTAGAAGTGAACAACCATCAAACTCCGGTGCCAAAAAGACAAAAGTTCGCTTTAATAGAAAATATTGTGATGCTTATTTGAAGTTTGGTTTTTCTTGGTCTGGAGATGTCAATAGGCCTAGTCCATTATGTGTAGTATGCGGCGAAAAACTGTCAAATGAATCGATGGTACCAAGTAAGTTACAAAGACATTTCACTTCTAAACATTCGTCCCTGCAAGATAAAGAGCTTAATTATTTTGAAAGACTGGTAGAGCAGCAATCAAAACAGCGAAATGTTTTTACGAAAATAATGACAGTGTCTGAACGGGCCCAACGAGCGTCAATTGAGGTGGCTGAAATAATAGCATTAAAATCTAAATCTCACACTCTCGCTGAATCAGTCATCCTGCCCGCTTGTAAAAAAATGGTGAAATCCATGTTAGGTGAAAATGCTGAAAAAGAATTAAACAAAATCCCGCTTTCAAATGATACAATACGTAGGAGAATTCTTGATTTATCGGAAAATATTGAAGAAAATGTTCAGAAAAAACTTAAGAATTCTAATTTTGCTTTAACCGTTGATGAATTCACTGATATCAGTAACACAAGTTCAATTGCTTGCATTTGTTCGTTTCGTTGATGGGGATGAAATAATCAATCAGTTTTTGTGTTGTAAAGGACTGTCCACAACTACAAGAGGTCAAGATATTTTTGATATGATAACAGGCTACCTTAAAGAAATGAATTTAACTTGGAAGTCCTGTGTTGGCATTTGCACCGACGGAGCTCCATGTATGACAGGATGTATTAAAGGATTTGTATCCCTCGCCGAAAAGGAAAACCCAAATCTTATTCGTACACATTGCTTTTTCCATAGAGAAGTTCTCGTTTCGAAAATATCGCAAGAAGAATTAAATCTTGGGTTACAACAGGTAGTTGAAATAGTCAATTATATTAAAAGTAGGCCATTGAAATCAAGATTATTTGAGCAGCTATGTAAAGAAATGGACTCTCAGAATGTTAGATTACTAATGCATACTGAAATTCGATGGCTGTCAAAAGGTAAAGTGTTAAATCGTGTTCACGAATTACACAAGGAGCTAATAGCATTTTTCTACCAAGAAAAGCAAGAAAAATTCTGCGAATACCTTCGTTGCGAATTTTGGATGGCCAAACTGGAATACCTAACAGATATATTTAGTCAACTAAATAATACGAACAGTAGCTTGCAAGGTAGAGACGAAAATATTCTCACTTCAACAGATAATATGGTTGCCCTCAAAAAGAAAATTGCGATTTGGAAAAATAGAGCAAGCTCGGGTAATTTTGAGATGTTTCCTTCAATGCGTACTACCTGCACCAAAGAAATGATCCCTGTTGTGGTTAGTCATCTGACAGCGCTTGACGAAAGCATTGACAGGTATTTTCCGTCATTGATCACAGAAGAGTATGATTGGATTCGAAATCCCTTCATAAATGTTTCTTCCAATATTGGACTTCAGTTATGTGAAGAAGAAGAATTGGCCACCATGTCTAGTGATCGAGGGCTTAAAATAAAATATTCGACGGTACCCATTGAAACATTTTGGATTTCAATACAAAATGAATATCCCGCATTAGCTAAAAAAGCTTTATCAGTTTTATTACAATTTTCGACTTCATATGTCTGTGAATTAGGCTTCTCAACCCTAAATAACATAAAACACAAGAAACGAGAAAGCCTACGCTCAACGGAAGAAGACATGAGGGTGTGTTTATCACATATTCGACCAAACATTGAGGAAATTGTGAAAAAACACCAGGCACAGGTTTCGCACTAAATATGCTGCAAAACTAACTGAATAGATTTTGAAACACTGCAATAAAGTAAGTTCATATTTCTGCTTTTTTAATCTATGCCCCTTATGGTTATATTTCATAACATTCAAGGGTATATATATATACTATCTTCATTTAAATTTTGCCAAGTGTGCCTTGATATTTTCATGTGCTCTTAAGTGTGCCGTTGGTGAAAAAAGGTTGAGAACCACTGCTCTAGAGGGTTATCAACAACTCCAACTACAATACAACATGGGAAACTCTGGAGGATTCTTCAACAAACCCAAAATATTGATATGTATTCCTTTTCTTTTTTGTAAACATTAATTCTCTTCATTTTTCTATTCTAGTTAGAAGTATTACTTGATTAAAATATTATAAAAAAAAAACTTTTTAAAAACTATTTACCTATTTAAAGACTCTAATTAAAAATAATATAAGAAGATTTATCTACAAATTGTGCGAGAATTTCGATCAACAGGAAAACCCTCGCGTAAGATATATTGCGTTTATTGCGTTAAATTGTATTTTAATGTAGATGATAAAAATGTTAACAACATAATGGAAACAAAAAGTTAAAAACGAAATTTTTCTTCCGCAGTCCCGAGGATGGGAACTGTATAATCTACTTACTTAACGTCTCATCGTCCTTCAATAACTATTTCCATCTTCCTCAAATAAAAGACGGATTACGAGATTTTCTTGGTTGAGAAATATTCTCCCCGAATTCAACATTCTCGTCAGTTTTTCAATGACCAAAGCCCTATTTTTCATCGTTCCTTCGTTTTTCTCAAACCTTTTCTAAGTTCTATCCTTGCTTTTGAAAAAGAATTCCTTTCTTCATAATTCTCAAATTGTCCAAAATTTAAACACTACGATTTTATTACCGATTTTTATTTCCCTTCAACCTTGAAAAACGGTTTTTGTTATACATCTGCTGCCATTCGCTCTTTTGTGATCCAAATAGTCCTGACTACGGTACTGAGAGTTTGTGTTCGTATACGTCGGAGAGCGACTTCAATATCAACAACATCTTCTTTGCGAAAAGGAGAAGCGGACGAAACAACCGGTGTAACCATATCCACCGCCAATCCAATACATACCATTGTAAGTGTAACAAATAACTTTATTAGTTTTTCCTGTGTAGGCCTACAATATATATATATATATATATATATATATATATATATATATATATATATATATATATATATATATATATATATATATATATATATATATATATATATATATATATATATATATATATATATATATATATATATATATATATATATTATATATATTTATATTTTATATTTTATATTATTATTATTATTATTATTATTATTTTATTTATTTATTTATTTATTTATTTATTTATTTATTTATTATTATTATTATTATTATTATTATTATTATTATTATTATTATTATTATTATTATTATTATTATTATTATTATTATTATTATTATTATTATTATTATTATTATTATTATTTTATTATATTCCTCCCCTCGAATCCTTCAATACCCGCGAGATGTGATTTATAAAAGAAAATAAAAAATAAAAAAATTTGTATGAAACTTTTTTTTTTTTTCCAAATCTTTTTTTTCCCACATTCACATCCCAATTTCGGAACCGAAATTAATTTTAGTAAGTGTTTGAGATCTCTCCTCAGTAAATTTATAAAAATTTATAATCTCTGTCTTAATAGTAAAGCATAGACTTTTGCATGTTCATCATAACAACAACATCACACTTACAGTTGAAAAAACAAAATTAAATTGTTTTTTCATTTTGTTCAGCTTTCTTCAACTCATTAACACACACACACACACGCACGCACGCACGCACGCACGCTTCCTATCCCATCCCTCTCTCTCTCTATTTCCCTCTCACTCTCCCTATTCATATCAATCGCTCTCTCCCTCTCTCCTCCTTATCCAAATTTTGATTCCTTTAATAATTTAAGCAAGTATTGATGTATCTGCATAGCAGATTTCTAACCATTTACACACACAAACAAACACACACATATATATACACACACGCACACACATACTTAATATTAAAGAGTAAATCTCTTTAGGTTCACCGAGATATCAATTCCAACATACATGTTTTCAAATTGAATTAATTTTTCTCTCTTTCATTTCGTTATTATTATTTGAAGGAAATGCTAAGTAGACCTCTAAAATTGTACATTCAGGCTTAATATTAATGCGTAGACTTCCGTTGTTACCTCAGGATATCAGGAAAAACATGAATCATACATTTGTTAATAAATGATTCTTTTTGTTTCATATTTATGCCTTATTTTCGACTTAAAATTAATTTTAACAAATGTTGAATATATCTATGTAGGAGATTTCAAAAATTCTTAATATTTGTTTTAATATTAAGGAGTAGACTTCCGTTAGTTCATTGGGATGTCAATTATAAGAAAAAAAAAAAAAAAAAAAAAAACTTTTAAATTATTTTTCCACTCGGTTTCACTTTCAAGCCCAAATTTCTACTCTTGTGTATTTAGGCAATTGTTTGAGGCATCTGCTCAGTAAATTTCTAAAAATTAAAATAAAAGTTTCAACTAAGAAATAATTTTCATTCTTTATTTAGGTTAATTTAAGTAAGCGTCTGAGTGATCTCCCCTGTAAATTTCTAGTAATTTTACGTTCAGGTTTAATATTAAAGTATAGACTTCCTTTGGTTTATCATGTTTTCACTAACAATTACGTAAGAAACATGTATGTATTTAAATTTTCATTTCGTACAACTTTCATGAACCTAATTTCTATTCATACCTATATGTTTATATTATCAGATGCTTGAGACATCAGTTCAGTAGATTTCTTTAGAAATTTACATTCAGGCCTATTATTAAAGCGTAAACTTCTTTTGATATTTTGGGATATCAGATACAACTATGGAAAACATATTTTTTTAAAAAATACTGATTTTTATATGCAAATCTCAAAAATTCGAAGATATTTTAAGTAAGTGTTTGAGGTATCTCCTCAATAGATTTTAAAATTTTTATATTCATTCTTAATAGTAAAGAGTAGACATCAATAGGTTCATCGGAAAATCGGTTTCAACAAAGAACTATACATGTATACAAAGTAATTTTAATTTTGTACCACCTTCATGTCCTATTTTGTACCTTCTGCAAAATACCCAAAATTTAACTCATACATGGTGTCAGAAAAACGACCTAACCATAAACCCTAATAAAACAGTAATAATACCAATCACAAAAAAATACGAAAATAGACTTCGGACCTCCCACTATTAAGTGGATCGCTATAAATCCAACCAGTGAAGTTAAATATCTAGGAGTTATCCTAGATCAAAAACTCACATGGAATCAACATCTGAAGAAGGTTATTGACAAGGGGACAACGGCCCTATGGACCTACTGGAAAAGATTGGAAAAAATATTTAGCCTACTACTCAAAACGACGCTTTGTATTTATCTAACGGTAATTAGACCCATAATCATCAATACCACATTTATTTGGTGGTCAAATGTGGAACATATACAACACTAAGCAAATTTTAAAGGCTTGCTTGCCTAGGGGTTACAGGTGCATTAAACACCTGTCCACTCCTTGCATTGGAGACTTATTGGGCCTAGTACCATTGAAGCTTGCTTATTAAAATGTGCGACAAGATTGATATTGCAAAAACAAATAAGAGGCTTCACTCTAGGATGACTTCGGATTCTTGTATAATTGCCGGAGGCTTTGATTGTACTGACAGTGTCGGGTGTTATGCCAAAGTGAAAGTGCTTCAATAGGAATTACAAAATACTGCAAACGGGGAGACAAATGGGAAGTAAAAAAAATCCCATGTCGGCTCCAGGAACAATTTAGTGGTTCACTGATGGATCACCGAAAGAAAGTAAAGTAGGGGCTGGCCTGTAGGTCAGGGATGCCCTCGCAGCGTGGCAATGGGCTCAGTTCCCACAGTGTTTCAAGCGGAAGTCCATGACATTTCGGCATGCGCACGAAAAAACGCCGAAAAAGGAATGAAAGGAGAAAATATTCACATTGCAGTGAACAGTAAAGCGACCGTTGGAGCCTTAAGCTCCTTCCCATGTAAATCTAAACTGGTATGAGACTGTCGATCTGTAATCCAGCAGTTAGCGGACCACAATACAGTTACTGTTCTATGGGTTCCAGAGCACAGCGACGTTCACGGAAATGAGGAGGCTGATCTCCTTGCCGGGAAATGTTCAGAGGCCAATTTAATATGTCCAAAACTCTTTTGTGGACTTCCTAAAAGTTACATTAGAGCCTGATAAGAAAGTGGGAGCAATAATCCGTGATCAATTAATTATTGGTTGAATGTCTCTGGTCTTAAACAGGGCAGGAAATTAATCGATATATCGAAGAAGGGAGCGAAGGATATAATTGATTTGAAGAGATCCGATATAAGTCTCGTAACTGGACTTCTGAAAGGCCATGGTCCAGTCAAGTACCGTTTGAAAAACAATGGGAAAAGTAGAGAATAACACTTGCCAACTATGCCTTGTAGCATATTATTTTGTGTAACTGCGAAGCAATCGCTTTGCGAAGTCTATAATGTTTTGGAAAAGCTATCATGATGCCAAAATATACATTAAAAAATCATCTCTCGGAACAATTCAAGGGTTTCTTCGGGAACCTCAGAGCGAACTGAGAGATACCTAAAGACAAAAGAAGCCACAATAGACCTCTATAGGTCGCCGAAACGAGGTGCCCTTGTGCCCTGATGCCCCATCATACTTAATCTTAAACTTAAGTTAGGTTAAAAAACAAATATTTAATTAATTTAATTTAAACTGACTCTAGCAAAACTAAGTCATTAACTTATTTATAAGTTTCTTTTAAAAATTCTACACTAAATTGAAAAAAAAATTACAGTAAAGGAACACGTGAAAAGACAAATAATAATAATAATAATAATAATAATAATAATAATAATAATAATAATAATAATAATAATAGTGAATTAAATTATTAATTTTATAAAGTTTAACACCGGAACAATTCCCCTTATTGGAAAATTTAAACAAGGTTTGAATTTTATAATAATTAAATAAATTTTTAGATATATATATATATATATATATATATATATATATATATATATATATATATATATATATATATATATATATATATATATATATATATATATATATATATATATATATATATATATATATATATATATATATATATATTATATATATTATTATCAATTCCCAAAGTATATTAAAAGAAGTAAAAAGGTATAACCTAAATAAAACTGCTAACCTAATACACATGCACACTCACAGACAAAATTAATACACATGCGTACACACAAAAACAATCTCTTAATAAATAAAGATTACGTTAGGGGTTTATTTAGGACTCAGAGATTCCCAATACTTTTTTGCTTGTGGACCCACTGAGTCCTATTTTATAATATTATTTATTTGTAATATTT
>SEYY01020708.1:0-15000 GCA_009176605.1 Armadillidium nasatum | reverse complement strand
GTTTTGCTGAAAAACTAAAAGAGACAAAAGAGCGTGAATGTGGAAAAGACAGAACTGTTCATAGTTAGTAGGAGGAGGAGGGAGAGGAGCTTGTGCTGAAGGTGGATGGCGAGGAGGTGAGGGTGGTAGAAAGATGTGAGTATTTTTGCGGGAGGGTTCACAAGGAAATGAGGAAATACGCTGGAAATCACCAACAGGATGGAGAAATACTGAAGAGTGGTGAGGGCGCTGTACCCAATCGCGGACACAAGAATGAATATAGGAGTAAAGAAAGTAATTTTTTAAAGTACTGAACCCAATTTTGTTATAAGGGGCGGAGTCTTGGAGTACGACAACAAGCAGCAAAGATGAGGGTGCTGCGGTTGATAGTGGGAAGGACCAGGAGGGAAAGAATAAGAAGAGAAAGAATTAGAGGAAGTATAAGGGTTGGACCAATTATTTCAACGATGGATAAAGCAAGAATAAGATTGCTGGGACACTTGTGGAGGATGCTGGAGGGGAGAGCGGCTAGAGGGAGGTGAGAGTGGATCCCAAGAGGAGGAAAATCGAGAGATGAATGGAGTCAGTTGGGGATTCACTGAGGCTACATCAGCTGCCTACGGTGGAACAGTTGGTGGAAGATGGAATTATTTACGACAGATCTAGATGGAGACGAGTGATGGCTCCACTGAGAGGCCCCTAGAGCCTTACTGGAATCGGATATATATATATATATATATATATATATATATATATATATATATATATATATATATATATATATATATATATATATATATTATATATATATATATATATATATATATATAATATAGTTTTTATTTAATTTGATACGAAAAAATAATTTTCAAATTTTTAAATTTTAAATAGTAATTGAAATATATTTTGTACTATGACGCCTACGTCTACTCGATCAAGGATTTCACTTTGGTTTCTACATGTCCGTGTGGGAGTTTGTATGCTTAAAAATTACTCATGTGTACGTATAATTGCATTAAAGCGTGAGGAAATAACGAGAAGAGGACATGAAGGAATTTTAACTATGGAATATAATCCGGAAAGAGATTAGTATGTCCAAGGCAATGACATGGTTGTCAATATATAACATTTACTCTTTAAGCTTAAACACTGTTTTTGTCGGTTGTATATTAAGTAACTATGAAATGGGGTGATAAACAAAACCGCGTTGCCAATATATCGCTGCATGTGGGTATCATAGAAAAAAAGGACAATTTTCAAGACTGCAATCCGTATGTTTGT
This sequence comes from Armadillidium nasatum, assembly GCA_009176605.1. NCBI lineage: Eukaryota > Metazoa > Arthropoda > Malacostraca > Isopoda > Armadillidiidae > Armadillidium > Armadillidium nasatum. Next base: position 13,740 of record SEYY01020708.1, on the reverse strand, counting down.
GAATCTATAAAATTATACGAAGAAATCTCATAATGGGAAGATCACCTTAGCGAAATTTAGCGAAATCCTCTTCGCAAAAAAAAAAGTCAAAGTAAAATGCAGATACCTAAGAATTGCATGTCGAGCATCGTCAGAGAGGAATTTGGTTTTAGAGCTTACAAAAGACTCTTCCGAACATTTGCTCACGGATCCCCTAAAGATAGAAAGAAGAGAAAGGTCGAAACGCCTGTTATCTGAGTATGTGCAGGATTGGCACAGAAAATTTCTCTTTACACATGAAGAAATCATTACCATGGAAGAAAGTTTAACAATCAACGATGGGGTGTGTGCTAGGTCATCTTAGGAAGCAGCAGAACTCGTACCACGGGTTCAAATAGGTAATTATCAGGGTTTTGCATTGGTTTGGTGAAGAGTGAATTATGGTGAGTATGATAAGGGTGTTAAATCTTCAGTATCTTTGAACAAGCAGACAGTTTTACGAAGCTTCGTAAAACCACTAGGTCAAACCTTCTTCCAGCAAATTCAGCATATATACATTATGCGTACATGTATTTATATAAAGTAAGGTCTAGTCAAGCTTGGGACAGGGACAACGTTCTCTATTTTTTGACGATTGACCGTCCGGCAGCCCCCAATCTTAATCATTTGGATTATCATAAACATGTAGTTGTAGAACATATGGTCTGCTCAAAACGACACCAATATATTGTTTTTTTTAAAGCGAGCTGAAATGAGTGATGGGTGAAGAACTTTTCAGTGGAAGAGGAGCTTGCTGCAATAGACGACTATCCCAACGGACTTAGGGCTGGTATGAAGGCAGAAGGAAGGTCACTTTGAATAACTTTTATTTTTTGTGTTTTAATAATAATTTAGATTATATTATGAAAATATTAAATAGAACTTGTTTTTATTTGACAGCACCATTTGTGTATATCAGTGTTTAGTACTGGTATATATATATATATATATATATATATATATATATATATATATATATATATATATATATATATATATATATATATATATATATATATATATATATATATTATATATATATATATATATTATTTAAAGCATAATATGGCAAACTTGTAAAAAGAAATGGAAGAAGCGAGAGCTGTTTTAAGTGGTGTGGCACATCAAGTTTTTTAAAACCATAGCAGAAATATTGAACTTTAAGGAAATGTTCGGTAAAGGAGAAGAAGTTCAGAAGAAACTTTTAAGAGGATGTCTCAATAATAATAATAATAATAATAATAATAATAATAATAATAATAATAATAATAATAATAATAATAATTAAAAAAAAAAAAAAAAAAAAAAAAAAAAAAAAAAAAAAAAAAAAAAAAAAAAAAAAAAAATTATAATAATAAATATATAATTATATATATATATATATAATAATATATATATATATATATATATATATATATATATAAATATATATATATATATATAATATATTTTAATATATATATATATAAATAATATAATATATTATATATATATATATATATATATATATATATATATATATATATATATATATATATATATATATATATATATATATATATATATATATATATATATATATATATATATATATATATATATATATATATATATATATATATATTATATATATATATATTAGTCTTCCTAAACCTATGTAAAGCAGTTCCCATACCTTTATTCACACCCCAATCACTTACCCATTACTTTTTTTTTTCCTTCTTTAAAAGAGAGAAATTGCAGGTTCGTTACCCGTCCCCCATCAAAACTTAGAAATTGACAGCCCCCAAAGGTAGGGTTGGTGACGTCAAGGAATTACTAATGTTCTGGTTACACGAACTTCTTTCTTCTTCAATTTCTGCAACATCCGCAGTCTTTACATTAATTTCCACTTCGTTAATCACCTTTAATCGATTAAACCTAACCTCTTGTACTTAATTGAAACTCAGGAGCTTGAGAGCACTTACAGCAATCTACTGTATACTTTGTTCGCTCTTACTGTCAATTTTCAGAACAAATTGTTTCCCAATTGTACAACGATGTTTTGTGTTTTAATATGTCTACTAGATTCCCCAAAATAATCTGGTCTATGACTTAGGGTGTCTTGTTAATCTACAACTAAATTCATATGTGCTGCTCTATTTGTCACCTAACTTTACTACAGCGTTTCGCAATAGAGGTCATCATGGAGCCTCAGCGGGACCACAGAAGCTTTGAGGGATCCACAATTACCTTTCACTAACCTAGAAATAAATATTTATATTAGGAATATAATATATTTGAGTGTATGTTAGTCCATAACGTTAAGTTAGGACCCAGGGGATCCACAAGCAAAACATGGTTGAAAACCACTGTGGCTCTACTGATTATCCCAAATTCTTCGATTATCTGAACCCTAAAATAGAACATAATCTCTCACCTTTTCCTTCAGATATTATCATAGGTGTGATAGGTGAATGAAAAGAGTGCATGCCAGTTAAGCACACATTTTGACGTTCGGAATCACATTGAAGATACTCTGTTTTTTTTTGGTCAAACGTGAAAGGGAAAAATCATTGGGCATTGGAGCTCAAAGGAATTCACCAGTCAACAACTTACCGATCTCTATGTTATAACAGAAAATATTATATTAAATAGAATTATTAAAAATTAATAGTTGAGTAAGTATTTTACCTTAATAAAATTTATCATAAAAACTACTATTCTATTAGATAAAAATAGAAGGATTTTAAAAAAAAAAAAAAAAAAAAAAAATAATATTATATATTATATATATATATATATATATATATATATATATATATATATATATATATATATATATATATATATATATATATATATATAATATATTATATATATTAATTAATAAAAAAATAGCAAAAATAAAAAATAAACAAATATGGTGATATTTTAGGAATAACATTCTTTTATTGCCAATATTTCTTCATTTTTCTGTTGTTTCTTATTTCTACAAATTATTATGACTGAGCTAAATCTTCTGATATAAATGTTACATTCTTTATCATCTTTATCATCTTGTAAAATAAAATTTGATTTGATAAATCTAAATTTCATTATAAAATATCTGAGAATCTAAATTGGTCACATGATTTTCTTATTAATATATATATATATATATATATATATATATATATATATATATATATATATATATATATATATATATATATATATATATATATATATATATATATATATATATATATATATATATATATAAACGATTGCAGGAATGCTAAATTTCTGCATTCGACACCACCCTGCATCATGCGGGATTAGGTGCATTGTATAAAATATATATATATATATATATATATATATATATATATATATATATATATATATATATATATATATATATATATATATATATATATATATATATATATATATATATATATATATATAAAAGGGTATTTTTATATTTCCTATCTAGGGGGGGGGGGAAATTCGAAATCTTATTCAATTTTACTGTGAGATTTCAAATCCAAAGAATGATCCAGATATATTCTTCCAAAGCTGAATATTGGCCTTTGTTATATGATGGATGGTTTCACATGTCAGCAAAGGCTTAAAAAAAAGATTAATATGAAGAATAAATGGAAATATTTTTAGGAAAAGTATTAGAATACTTATTTTCTCATTGTCCACTTTAGTAAATTGCTGATTTCTTAATTTTATTTTTAGGAAAATACGAAATTGGCATAACAAAAGACACTTTGCTCCATAGATATTATAGAAGGTCTGAGCTATGACTGCTCGAGTTCAAAACTTAAGAAAAAGACTGCTCCTTTTTGCTTTGATTGAATAAGCAGAACAATAAAGGAATAGCGTTAGGGACATAACCTAAATGTATAGAGGAAGTGATAAGAGACTATGTTCCTATTTCAGGGTGGTTGGGTTTGCTTAGTTTTTTAATTTAACTTTATTTATATTTGATTTATAAATCAAATTTCATTTTAGTAATATTAAATTTTCAAGTATGTTTTATTACTCAAATAAATACACTACATGCATGACCAAAGAAAAAATTTAAAAATTTAGTATACCAAAAAAAGAGAACTTTTCATTTTTTTTGTACGTGTTCAGTTCTGGTTCTGGTACTGCCACCTCTCTCTCTCTCTCTCTCCTCTTCTCTTTCTCTTCTCTATCTCCTTCCTCTCTCTTCACTCTTCTCTCTCTTTCACTCTTCTCTCTCTTTCACTCTTCTCTCTCTCTCTCTTTCACTCTTCTCTCTCTTTCACTCTTCTCTCTCTTTCACTCCTCTCTCTCTCTCTCTCTCTCTCTCTCTCTCTCTCTCTCTCTCTCTCTCTCTCTCTCTCTCTCTCTCTCTCTCTCTCTCTCTCTCTCTCTCTCTCTCTCTCTCTCTCTCTCTCTCTCTCTCTCTCTCTCTCATCCATTTTCTGTGGTATGTCTGATTTTCTTTATTTACAATTTTAAGCAACATCTTTTTATATATTTATTTCTCAATTAGTCTGACAGACGTTCATTTATTTTCATTCAAATTTCTTTTATTTGTTTTCCTTTAAATTTTTTTTTCTTTTTTATTTCCTTTTTCGGTTCGTAATAAATTTTTTTCCTAATAAAACTTTATTAGTCGTAAGTGAAGGAGTTTTTTTCCTTCTCTCTCTCTAAACTTTTTAAAGGTATTTTTACTGTTTTTTTCTCTTTCTTTTTTTTTTATTCACAATATATGTAATTTTTCTTTTGTTCGTTTTCCTTATTTTTATTAACTTTTTCTATTCTTTTACGAATTAATTTTTTGTTAGTTTTTGTCTATGTTGCTATTTCAACCACAATTTCCACTTCTATCCCATTTTTTAGTCTTCTTTTCTACTTTTCTTTCCATTTTTATATTCATATTTTCTTTTTCCATTTTCCTGCTTTATTCTTCATCATACTACCCCACTACTACAAATTTTTGGATTTTTATTTATTTATTTTTTTTTTCCTTCATTTCTAACTCAAATTTTATATCCCGTTTTCCCATCCTATTTTTCTTTCCCTTTAATTCCATTCTTCACACTTTCACTCTATTTCCCATTATCCTCTCATATATCCCCATTCTTCTTCTTCTTCTCCTCCTCCTCCTCCTCCCCCCCCCTCATCCCACCTCCCCATACAAGCGAATCATCGAAAGCATTCATTTAAATCTGAATTTCGCGAATAACAAAAGGAGACTTGCTTACTCATCATAAACTTATTGAGTGCGCAATTTCCCCTTTCCATTACCATAACTATCGAGAGCTCACACGGGAGTCTTCGTGTGAACCAATCAACGTTATTTATTCGCACAAAAAAAAAAAAAAAAAAAAAGTCATGTAGAAATCAAAATATTTTTTCAAATATTTTTAATGTAGCTATTCGTTTGCAGATATTTTTATTGTTTATTTTGGTGATGTATGTAATATATATATATATATATATATATATATATATATATATATATATATATATATATATATATATATATATATATATATATATATATATATATATATATATATATATATATATATATATATATATATATAATATATTAGGGGTTTCTGAATTTATAATTATAAATCCCTGACGCGAAGAAGGGACCTTCAGGAGGCTTAGTGTTCTTGTGTCCCCTTGTTCTGTGCCAACTGGTAGCCGTGTGGTAGCCACCACTTCTTTTTAGGCCTCTGCAGGCCTTCTCTTTAGGTCTCTAATGGAAAAAATACTTCAAAAGGGGAACCACAGTCGAGGGCAAATACTACGCCAAATTGGGTATCCTTTGAAGGCAAGGCGTTAGGATCTTCTTCTTGGTCCTTAGAAACCTTCTTGAAATCTGCCTCTGTGATAAGTAGCTGATGACAAAGGTGTAGATGTTAAGCTAATGTTTCACAGCTTTTTTGAGATGGGTGCGACTGCTTCTTCTGAGGACAGTGGCTGCTATTTTTTCTCAAGGAACTGCTGCTTCTGGCTTCTTCCGGCTTGTATAATTTTAATAATAACAACAGTTACTGTAATTTAAGAGTATAATTTTAATAATAACACCTAAACCACCTGTTTTAGATACTTTCTAATATCTCAAATATGGGAAAAAATCATTAAACAAGTAGAGTAGTTTTCCACTTTCTAATTAATTTTATTCAAAATATTCAACAACCTTATTATTAAAATTTTTTATTACAATGTGGTGAATAAACAGATATAAAAAATTATATAAACAGTTAAAAACTTTATATTAACATACAATGTTTTCATGTTAGTAAAATACATATAATTTGAAATTATAGTAATAACTTATTTATTATTAAAATATATATTCATAATTATAATACTGTTAGCAAAAAGTAGTTAATATAATTGTTATTCCTTTAAATTTCGCGCGTTATTTGCGGAAAAAGCGGGAAATAAAAACCGTGAATTCTGAAAGCAAACTGTTTACATTATTATATCATTGTTGTTTAATTTTATTTTATAAAAAATAAAATTAAATTAAAATTTCTTTTATTTTAATAGAATATTTTAAAATCACTCACTTTTGTAAAAACATTTATTTAATTAATTAATTTACTTTAGAAATATATTTATCACTTTTTTTATATTTATTTATATTTTTTTATATTTTAAATTTTTGATTAAAGAAAACTGCTATTTATGTACAGCTTCAAAAAAAATATATATATATATATTATATATATATATATATATATATATATATATATATATATATATATATATATATATATATATATATATATATAATATAATATATATATGTGTGTGTGTGTGTGTCTGTGTGTGTGTGTGTGTGTGTGTGTGTGCGTGTGTGCGCGCGCGCTCGCGCAAATTTCGATAGATGAGAGGTGACTTCATCACAAAGATTTTCCACCGAATACATATAGGCCCTTAAGCAGCTCATTTGCATGATATCAAGGGAACAACGTTCAGGTTCCATATAGTAAAGATGTTATGACTACAGTGTTAAAAAATTTGGTACGTGACGTCATCACGGGGACATCTCGTATATCGATTGTCAATTATTGCCGAGTGATAACGGCAACGCTGTTATGAAATCTATCTAACGTAATAGACATGACGAACACGGATGGTATGGTCCCACACGGGAAGCACGCACAGCGTCATGCCTCAATCCTTATGACTTTTATTTATGGTGTATGGGAAAGAAATTACTGACAAGCAGCATTTACTGCAGAGAATCGAGGGAAGCGCACACGCATTAGGAACACTATGGACCTCCGGCATTTATAGGTCAGTATGGTCTGCTGGTGCGAGTTGTTTCTAGGGCAAGGGTTTGCATTTTGAACACTTTGTTGTAATGGCATCTCCCCTATGTTACCTGTTACGTTATAAATTATGGTGTTTGGTGTTTGTTTCATTTCCAACCAAATTGTCCCCTCGATATCACGAAAACGAGAGCTTACGGACTTAAGTTTATTCGGTGGAATTTCATTATAATGGTATTACCTACCATCTGTCGAAGTTTGTAAACATTGATGTGATACACCCTGTATATAATGTTTATAAGATATATATATATATATATATATATATATATATATATATATATATATATATATATATATATATATATATATATATATATATATATATATATATATATATATATATATATATATATATATATATATATATATATTTAATTTATAAATTTAAACCATAGTGAGATAAATTGAGTTTTTAAGACCTAATGGTTACAAAAGAAGAAGAAGAAAAAGTCAAATCACAAAAAGAAAAAATGGCTAGCTTTGGGCTTATAGCTGAATTAGGAGAATAACGTGTAACTTAAGTTTATAAGTGAAAACTTAATTTATATCATGGCAGCTATTAACATTAATTAAAAAAATAGCCCAAAACCAGTGGCTTAATTCTTTACAAAGGACCGGTCCTAAAATCTTCAAGGAAATACTACTAACAAAAAGAAGGTGAGAAATTTTTCTGCATTCTTTATAGACCTAAGGTCCTAACTTGATTCTTAAGCTCACTGGGTTTACTTATAAATTAAAGATTAATTAATTATTACTTTTTTTTATACGATACTTCAGTCTTCTTGATTGTTTTACTTTTATAATATAGTGGACCATTTCCTCTATAAGTAATCTTAATCAGAATCTTAAATTTCCCTGACTTAGGTCCTTGCTAGAGTTGGGTGACTGAGGTAATAAAATATTCATTTCATAATAATATTTTTTCGTAATGTTTTCTCGTACTCAACACTCAGGCAGAGAAAGCATAATTGTTTTCCGGTTTCTTTAAAATTTAATGAAATTACCAACCTGCAAGACGAAATGTTTCTCATAACTATAATTTTGAAAAATACCCTATTCAAAGACTCCTTTATTCTCAAGTTTCTTGAGGTTTCTTTATCACATGACCCTTTATTCTTAGATCTGATAGCTCTCTCACTAATCCAACAAAACGTCGTTTAACCCGCATTTAAAGGAATTATTTGTTTTAAGGCACCTTCAGAACTTCTAAGCAGCACTTCACTCGCTTAGTCTTTAAAAGGTTTCATCTCATATTTAACTGGTGGGTTGGGGTAGGGTCTACTCGAGCAACTCTTCTTTAATTAAAGACCAGAGTCAAAGACCACTCACTGATTTTTTAACGCCCTTTCTACTTGTCGAATTGCTGCTTCACCCTCTTAACTCAGTCGCTGTTACAACCAGCACAACTCCATTGAATTCTTTTCTTACTACCTTGAGTTGTAGTACTCAGGTGACTCAATATTCCACAATGTCATCCTTTTATGTCTAACCTTAGACGTTATCACATTCCCATTTTTGCATGTAAGCAGATTGTAAAGTTGGAACGTACAGTCGTTAACAGAAGTTCGTTCCTATTAAGCTGGAAATAAATATTTATATAAAATGGAGATCATTTCAGGTTCAGCCAATCACAGTTCAATTAAGCCCCGCTGAATGATTTTATTTTCTTTTTATTCAAAATAGAGCTTTTATGAAATGATCTCCATTTTATATAAATATTTATTTCCAGCCTAATAGGAACGAACTTCTGTTGACGACTGTACATCAACATACTTTTCCAGCTACCAACACGTTTTGAAACAGTGTGTATAAGAGCAAGCTGGCCTCTGAATTTGGAGTTCGCCCTAAATTTCCTTATCTGCTGTTGTGTATATATATATATATATATATATATATATATATATATATATATATATATATATATATATATATATATATATATATATATATATATATATATATATATATATATATATATATATATATATATATATATATATATATATATATATATATATATATATATATATATATATATATATATATATATATGACAAGGCTACTTCACACAGTTCCCATTTAACCTTTATTTTTATTTTAACAGTTTTATGTATTTAATTTTTTTTAATACAGTCAAATTTTTTCATTTCAGTAATTTGAACGAAAATCGATCAATCGAGAAAATAATTTGGGAAATGTCTTTTTGAGGCAAAAGATATCCAGACTCGGTTTTTCCGTTCAATTAACTAAACCCGAGTTGGTTTTAAAGAGAAGTTACGATATTTAAGTACGAATAAAATTTAAATATATATTTTGTAAAATGTATTTTAAATTTAATTGTAAAAAAAGAGAAAATTAAGAGATATCAACACCAAAGAATTTAAATTAGTTTCCCTTGCACAGTGGTACAAACTTTATAAACTATTTCAGATGGGTTTTTCTATTCAAATATAAATAGCAAAATTGAATGTACGAGACTCTCGGTGTGAAATGGTGTAAATCTCCGAAAGAAAATAAGATGGCATTTTTTTGTGTATCTCGTATGATATTCAAATATAAAACTGGAATTTCATCGTTACAGCTACTGGGGTGGTCTTATTTTATTTTTTGATAAATATTAAGCAAAATTGTAGCAGAGTTTTCTTCATATTTTTTTTGACGATAGACGTTAATTATATTTATTAATATGCAAGCAAGTCATTCAAGTTATGTTTCATTTTTATCTTACTAGGAATTTTATAAAATACAAGGTTTATTTTTATATTTAATTTTAGTTCTATTATTTTTTTTATTATTTATTCGAATTTTTTATTTCTTATTATTTCATATAATATATATATATATATATATATATATATATATATATATATATATATATATATATATATATATATATATATATATATATATAGTATATATAATATATATATAGAGAGAGAGAGAGAGAGAGAGAGAGAGAGAGAGAGAGAGAGAGAGAGAGAGAGAGAGAGAGAGAGAGAGAGAGAGAGAGAGAGAGAGAGAGAGAGAGAGAGAGAGAGAGAGAGAGAGAGAGAGAGAGAGAGAGAGAGAGAGAGAGAGAGAGAGAGAGAGAGAGAGAGAGAGAGAGAGAGAGAGAGAGAGAGAGAGAGAGAGAGAGAGAGAGAGAGAGAGAGAGAGAGAGAGAGAGAGAGAGAGAGAGAGAGAGAGAGAGAGAGAGAGAGAGAGAGAGAGAGAGAGAGAGAGAGAGAGAGAGAGAGAGAGAGAGAGAGAGAGAGAGAGAGAGAGAGAGAGAGAGAGAGAGAGAGAGAGAGAGAGAGAGAGAGAGAGAGACGTTTGCTTAGGTTAGGAAGGTTGAAAAGATTAGGTTAGGTAGGTTAAGTTAGGTAGGTTAAGTTAGGTTAGGTTAGTAAAAGTAAAATGTTGTAATAATAAGGAAATTTATTCATAACGATGTTAAAGGATATCTCTAATTTTAAATTTAAAGTTTATTTTATATATATATATATATATATATATATATATAATATATATATATATATATATATATATATATATATATATATATATATATATATATATATATATATATATATATATATATATATATATATATATTAAAGTGAATGGATTCCCATTCGAGTGATGACCTTCAATACATATCCATCCTTTATTTTGCAATTTACTTAAATAAATATATATTGCTAAGAAAAACGCAATAGATATAAAGTAGAGAAATCTATAATTGGAAGAGAAAGAAGAGTATTCTCTTGGGGTTCGAACCTGCGCCTCTACCTTAGAGAATCGGGTGCATCGAACATAGGAGAGCCATTCTGAACCCCAAACAAAACCCATTATATATATATATTATAATATATAATATATATATATATATATATATATATATATATATATATATATATATATATATATATATATATATATATAATATATATATATATATTATATATATAATATATATATATATATATATATATATATATATATATATATATATATATATATATATATATATATATATATATATATATATATATATATATATATATATATATATATATATATATAATATATATATATATATATATATATATATATATATATATATATATATATATATATATATATATATATATATTAGGGAGGGTCGAAACATATATAATTTTTCTTTTTTTATAATTCCACACTTTGCACGTAGTTCCAATTGTCGTCGTGAATAATGTAGTAACATTTGAGACATATACGACTACTTGTACCCCTCGCATACCCACCCCCCTTTTGTCCTAGGTTCGTTGGTGATTGCAAACAACTAGTTTGAACTTAAAACCATTGAGCTTGGTAGGTTTTAATTAAGAAATGTTATCTTCTAATATGCCTTTGAGAGTCATGAACACTTGACAAGTGACCACTGGTCAGTACCACTGACCAAAAATTGCAGGGATACATATAATGCCCATTGATTACCAAACACTAATAAATATGTTAAGTTTCAATGGATGTTATTTATATGCTTACAAACTTTTTTTTTTCCTTTTTTAGATAGTCTATTGCAAATTTTTTTCGCTATTTATATATATTAATAATAATAATAATAATATAATATATAATAATAATAATAATAATAGTAATAATAGTATAGTAATAATAATAATAATAATAATAATAATAATAATAATAGTAATAATAATAATAATAATAATAATAATAATAATAATAATAATAATAATAATAATAATAATAATAATGAAGATGTCGACTAGAAGTAAAACTCACAATGCCTCATTTGGTCAGCCATCCTCCTTTCCAACCTCGATAATCCCTTCGAAGGCTGATATCTTTCGTCATTACTTATTTGTAATAAATAGAGAAATGAAATGGAAGGGCACAACAACGGCCAAAGAATGTTACAGAATAGTAGCAAAAGATGTCGAACACATTTAGAATGTGTTTTCATTTCCTTATATATCTTTCGAGGCAATTGCTATGAAAGTTGAACTCTTGATAATGTCAGCTACTAAACTCATTAAAGTTCCAATCAAACAAAGAAATAACATTTTTATGGAAAAGCTTATGACATTTGATGAGATGTTTGATATATGTACATGTACCTGCTTTGATAAGAAAATCAGCAGAACTGATTGTAGATGTGATATTCGAATTCCAATGATCAAGTGGGAATCGTTTGTTGGACAAAAACAAAGAATTGATTCTTCTGACGACATTCACGAAAATATTGAAAGTGAGAAAAGAAGTGATTCATCTTCCAGATTTCGAATTACGAGAAAACAATCAAAACAAATATGATAAATTGCCTGTGACAACAGAGAGATACCGCGTAAGTAGTAGGACTGCTGCTGCAATTGTTAATCATGCTTTGGAAGATATGGGATCCTCAACCAAGGCAATATGCTAGATAGAAAGAAAGTAGAAAGGGAAAGAAAAAAAAGAGTCGGATTGAGAAAAGAATCTTTACACAAGTTGCAGCACAAAAACATTATGTGTATGGGTTTTTATGGAAGAAAAGATCAAACCAAAAGACTTTCAGGGACAGAATATGAAGAACACATCGTTTTTGTTAAAGAACGTAGTGATATCACATGAATCCCATCACTCATGACAACGGAAGCGCTCGATGCAGAGAAGATGAATTAGTCACCTTTCTTACTGATACACATAGTTTTAATTCACTTAAAGCAATTATCTGTGACGGAACAGTTGTAAACACAGAACGTATAGGTGGTATAATAAAATTAATTGAAATTCACATTGAGAGGCCTCTTCAGTAACTAATATGCCTTCTGCATGCTCATGATTTACCCTTTAGACATGTATTCGAAAGTATTGATGGCAAAACAACGGGTCCGAAAAGCTTCGAAGATTTGATCGGAAATAAAATAAGTCACGATTTAACGCAAGCAAAATCGGAGAATTTACACCTGTGCAATGTGAAATTGAGGTTCCTGAAGAAATAGTTAAAGATCTCAGTAATGATCAAAAATATCTCTACGAGATGTGCTTTGGAATAATATTTGGCTCCATTTCAAAGGAGTTGGCCTTAAAACCTCCAGGAGCTTTGTGTCATGCAAGATGGCTCACTAGAACTAATAGAATCCTTCGGTTATTTGTTTCAACAATAAACCCAGAAAAAAAATTTTCAGGGTTTAATTAAGATCATTTTAGAAGTATATGCCCCAGGTTGGTTCCTGATTAAATCACATCCAAAAGCTACAGATGGTGTTATGAATTTTTATTACTTAATTTCTCTCATCAGAAATCAGAAGAAAATTATGGAAAATGTTCTCAGGAACTATGGTTACTTGCTCATCCAGAAAACATTTTGATTTCAATGATCACAGATCGTAGGGTAGAAATTAGAAAGACAGCTGTTGATCGTATAATAAATGCAAGAACAAGA